>JAJEJO010047091.1:0-89559 GCA_020662805.1 Glaucomys volans
TTTTTTTTTTTTTTTTTTTTGCAGTGCCGGGGATTGAACCCAGGGCCTTGTGCTTACGAGGTAAGCACTCTACCAACTGAGCTACATCCCCAGCCCCGGAGATAATGATATTTAATACAAGTTTTTTGGTGTTACTGTTATTAATGAGATAGGGTGGGCAACAGAATTAATAATGACAGCCACGAAGGAAGTGTGACCACGACCAAGTTAACGATGGTGACAGTGAGGTTTACAATCCAAAGATGAGCTAGAAATGGGCTCTGGCCACAGGACTCGGCTTATTTTGTAATACAGATGAGGTGCAGGAGATTGTGGAAGCATCAAAGAGGGTGAGGAAGTCTGCTTGGAGGACTCCATAAGGCACTGAGGAGGAAGGAGCCTCTGAAGATGCAGGGGGACCAAGAGAGGGGAAGTGGAGAGGATACAGAAAAGGGAGTCTGGGTTAGACAAAGAAAGGTCTATATTTGAGAAGTCTCTAGGTTTCTTGGTAGAAGGCAGGAAAGGCTAGGGTGGGAACAAAGAAATTATTGATGTCCCGAGATATGGGTTTGGGGGTCATGAATTCATATGCAATGGTTGAAACAACGAGTATATGAGCTATTTCAGAAAAAGGAAACACCCAGGTATGGCGCATGCCTGCAATCCCAGTGGCTCAGGAGACTGAGCCAGGAGAATCTCTAGTTCAAAGCCGGCTTCGGCAACAGCGAGGTACTACCGAGCAACTCAGTGAGACCCTGTCTCTAAATAAAATATTTAAAAGGGGTGGGGATGTGGCTCAGTGGTTAAGCATCCCTGGGTTAATTCCCTGGTACCAAAAATAAGAAGGAGGAAGAGGCGCAGGAGGAAGAGAAGGAGAAGAAAACAAAGCAGAATAAGAAAATGAAGTACAGGAACCACCGCTGTTTCAAAGTACAAGACTGAAGTGAAAGAGCCAGAGAAGTACAAGAGGCCCATACAGACGAGTCCTAACTGAACCTATGTAAATACTTTATTAATAATGATTTCAAATAATAATAATAAAGAACATAAAGTGTTCCTGATGAACATAGATGCAAAATTTCTCAATAAAATACTAGCATACTGAATTCAACACTAATTAAAAGGATCAATAACCACGATCCCAGGATTTATCCCAGGGGATACACACACACCCACCAACAGAATGAAATCTGATATCTCACTAAATACAGAGAAAGCACTTGACAAAATTTAAGATCCTCTCATGATAAAAAAAATCTCTCAACAAGTTAGGTATAGAAGAAATGTACTAAACCTAACAACAGCTGAATATGACACACCCACAGCTAACAGTACCCTTAACAGGGAAAACTTGGAAGGCTTTCCTCTAAGATCAGGAACGAGAAAAGGGTACCCACCTTCACCACTTCTGATCAGCATAGTGCTGCAAGTTCCTGCCAGGCAACTAGGCAAGAGAAAGAAACAACAGGCATGTGAATAGGAAAGAAAGTAGTGAAACTGTCATCATTTGCTGATGACATGAGTCTGTATTTAGAAAACCCTAAAAATCCCACAACAAAAACTGTCAGAACTAATAAATACAATAAAATTGCAGCACACAAAATCAACACACAAAAAAATAACTAAAGAAAAAAATCCCATTTACAGTAGCTCCAAAAAATAATAAAATACTTAGGAATAAATTTAATCAAAGAAGTGAAAGAGCTGTACACTGAAAACTACAAGACATTGGCGAAAGAAACTGAAGACACAAATAAATGAAAAGAAGGGTTGGGTTGTGGCTCAATGGCAGAGCACTTGCCTAGCACATGTGAGGCACTGGGTTCCATCCTCAGCACCACATAAAAATAAACAAAATAAAGGTATTGTGTCCATCTATAACAAAAAATATAAATAAATAAATAAATAGTCAATGCTCATAGATTGGAAGAATTAATATTGCTAAAATGTGCATACTACCAAAAGCAATCAATGAAATCCCTTTCAAAATTCCAAAGTCATATTTTATGGAACTAGAAAAAAATCTAAAATACATATGGACTCCCCAAAAACAAACCCCAAATAGCCAAGATAATTATAAGCAAAAAGAATAAGCTAGAAGCATCACACTATACTTACAAACCATACTATGCATCTATAATTACTGAAATAGCACAGAACTGGCACAAAATAGACACATCAACAAAAGTAGCAAAATAAAAAGAACAGAAATGAACCCATGAATTTGATATAGTTGTCAAGAATGGAAAACCAATAGGGAAAGGACAGGCCTTTGGTAAAGAGCATTGGGAAAACTGGATATCCACATGCAGAAGAATGAAATTGAACCCTTTTCTCACACTATTCAAAAATTTAACTCAGAATGGACTGAAGATTTAAATGTAAGACCTAATCATAAAAACAGTAGGGGAAACAGAGAAGAAAATCTACATGATGTTAGTCACAGGCAGTGATTATTGGATTTCACACCAAATGCATGGACAACCAAAGCAAAATCAGACAAATGGGGTCACACCAAACTAAGGAGTTTCTGCAAAGCAAAGAAAACAACAGAGTGAAGAGACACCTACAGAATGGAAGACAATATTGACAGACCACATATCTGATCCATTACTTTTTGAAATATATAAGGAACCCAAACAACTCAATAGCAAGAAAATAAAAAACCCAATTTTAAAATGGACAAAGGTTCTAAACAGACATTTCTTGAAAAAAAGACATTTAAATGGACCATAGATATTTGAAAAAATGTTTAACCTAAACATATCCCAAAGACTTTAAAGCAGAATGTCATAGACATACTGACATTATCTGCATTCCCAGGTTCACTGCAGCATTATTTATAATAGCCAAGTTATGGAATCAACCTAAGTGTCCATCGATGAATGAATGAATGAGGAAAATGCAATGAACACAACTGACTACTATTCAGTCTGGAAAAAAGAAGGAAAATTTGCATTTGTGACATGGTTGGGCATGGAAGACATTACGCTAAGCAGAATAAGTCATGCACAGGATAATGCGTGTTCTCACTTATATGTGGACTCTAAAAAAGCTGAACTCAGAGAAGCAGAGAATAGAATGTGGTTACTGAGGCTGGAGGTGGGGGAAATGGGTAGACAATGGTCAAAGAATACAAATGTTCCAGTTAGAAATAAGTGATAAGTATTTGAGGTGATGAATACGTTAATTTTCTTGATTCAGTCAACCACACTGTATGCATATAACACCACTTTGCACCCTGTAAAAGGGTATATAATTATGTCAACAAAATTTTTAAAAATACACATTGCTATCATGTCAGGAGCCATAGTGCACACTTATAATCCCAGCAACTCAGGAGGCAGAGGCAGGAGGATGGCAAGCTCAAAGCCGGCCTCAGCAGCTCAGTGAGGCCCTAAGCAATTTAGTGAGATCCTGTCTCAAAATAAAATATAAAAGGGGCTGGGGATGTGGCTTAGTGCCAAAGCACTGCTGGGAATCCCAGTACCAAAAACAAAAACAAAAAACAAACAAAACACATTGTGCTGTAGAATTATTATAGCTCAGTTGGTAGAGTGCTTGCCTTGCAAGCACAAGGCCCTGGGTTCAATCCCCAGCACCAAAAAACAAAAACAAAACAAAACAAAAAAAACTATTTTGAATACTAGGTGAAAAAAAAAAAAAACACAAAACAGTACCCACTATGTAAAAATATGAATTTGTCTTGTATGGACAAAATCTGATCAAGCACATAAACATAAAAAATGTATTGTATTAACATGATAGGATTATGGTTTTTCCAGCTTTTCCTTCTATTGGTTTTTGTTGTGATTGCAATAAAATATTTTGTGAAAAAGAAAGTATATTTGGGCTGAGTGCCCTCAGGAAACTCATACCCAGACAGGATGATTAATTTAACTGATATACAGCCAGAGTTGGGTTTTTTTGCTTTGTTTTGTTTTGTTTTGGGTGGTGCTAGGATCTAACCCTGGGCCTGGTGTAGGCTCAGCAATCATTCTGCCACTGAGCCACACCCGAGCCCCATTCTTGAATTCTTTTTTTCTCCTCGACTTTGGTACCAGGGATTGAACCCAGGGGCGCTTAAGAACTGTATTTTAAAATAACAAAGTTGGGCGGGGGATGTGGTTCAGTGGTTCAATATCCCTGAGTTCAATTCCTGGTAACCTACAACCCCCCCTCAAAAAAACCAATCCAACCAAACTTCACTCATATTCATAAACAATTTGGGAATTATTTACTGCCTTGAATTATCTAGGCAATTGCTTCCCTTCTATTAAAATGATACAACTTAGACTCAATGGGATTTAATATATTCAAATGAGCACAAACATACATTCAAACTAATACATCCCTCCAATTCACATACACACAGACATGCCATTTCCTGTGGGAAGAAGGGAGATGTTTGCCCATTTCTTCTCTGGAGGCAGCAGCAATTATTCAGCTCTGAGGTCTCTCCCGAGGATGGGGTGGCCTTACCTGCAACCACCTGTACTGCCAATGCCTCACCTCCCTCCTTAGACACACCCTCTTCTCTGTCTCTTCCTGGGACCGCCTGAAGCAGGACTGTGGCTTAAGGAAAGGAAACTTCAGGATTCCAGGCCCTCCATCCTCCCAACACTAGGGTGGAAATTGAAGTCATTGAGAGATGTAGAAGAACCTCCTGAAATAATCCAAATATTTTTCAGATTTCCAGGGAGGTCATCCAGTTTTTTCTAATTCAGAACACATGAGGGTGGATGCTAAGTTGATTCACTCCCCAGAGCTCTCCAGAAGTGAAGTTCCAGTGGGCTGTGTGTGTCTGGGTGAAGACTACACTGTGTGCGGCGGCTGAGGGCCTCACCAGCTCCTTCCGTGAGCTGCCACACTCCCAGCACCTGTTTTGGCACACACATATCCCCCACACATCATCTGTTGTTCCAAGTATCTTGTTTTCCCATACTTTATTTCAGTCTCCTAGTTTTGTACAGGGGCACCTCAGTGTCTCTTTCTCTTCTACCTCTCCACTCTTGCAACCTGGTCTCTGAGTCAGCTGACTCAGCTCCTTAGTCCAAACCAAAAACCCTCTTCTCAGCTTTGAGTGAAAGTACAGAAAGGTAGACATGAGAGATCCAAAAACCCAGACCTAGTTTCTGCCTTCATCTATCTGGGGCAGACTGGGATGGCAGTGGTGAAAGGACACGCAGGGAGTCTGAACAGAGTCCAAGCACACACCACACACCAGAATCTCACACAAGGCATTTTTATTAAGTATAAAGCAGAGTGTCCGCCCTCAAGGATGAAAGGGAGAGAGAGGGAGAGAGAGAATGGCGGGGGAGCTATTCTTAAGTAGTGGAATTCTGTGGGCTAATAACAATTGGCCCAATGGCTGAGGAAGAGGTTCTTGGGCTAAAGGTCTAGGTTGTAAAATGGTGTGGGGGGGCAGTATAATGGTGGCAGCAAAATGGCAGAGCTGATGCCAATAGGTGGGAATCAGGAAAATGACTTTTACCTACCCATGATCCCTTAGACTGATGAATGGGGCAATGGGAGACCCTCAAAGAAGGAAGTTTTCATTCCTATGCTACAAGGGAAAAGAAGTTTCAGACAAAATAAGGATTCAACTGGTTTAGCTGGACACTAAAGTTCAGAAACGTCTAACCTATGGCAACACCCCAGATGGCCCCAATCACCCAAGGAGTGTTATCCAAGTGTCAAAATTGATTATCTTAAATTTTATTTTGTGATGCTGGGATCTGAACCCAGGGCCTAGTGCATATAGGCATGTGCCCCCTGCTGAGGACATCCCCAGCCCTGAAGCTTCTTTTTCAATGTTAAGAGTCCCTGTTTGACACATCATTGCTCACTCTGGTGGGCTGAGGATGGAGAGATGACCCAATCTCTAGGAAGAGAAAGATGGCAACTTCCCTCCTTCCCACAGCTCCAAAGGAGAAGAGGAAAACAATCTTTTCTCTCTCCCTCTTGACCCTGTCCCTCGATCCCCTTATTCTCTAAGGAAAAAAAAAAAAAAAACAAAACAACTAAGGACGGACAATGAAAATGGTCAGAGAGAAAGAAGTAAATGCAACAGCAGAGAAAGAAGGAAGAGCCTCGTCCTAGTCTAGAAGCAGCATGGCTGCACTGCACCTGGAGCAGCAGCACCCCACCCCCACCCCTCTCTGCCCTAGGGGCATCCGGGCAGCTCAGCCATCTCCAGCTCCCAGTGCAGACTTGGTAGGGCAGGAACTAGAGCAAGGGGGTACATGACAGAAATCACTGGAGACCTGGGCTCCCCTGGCTCCCGCAGGAATAGCTAAAACAGAGAAGCAGAGGATTAGTGGGGGTTGGGGATGGCAGCTCATGCTACACAAGCCCCTGCCGCATGGTTTGGGAAACAGCAGGAAAGAATGGTCCATCCCTTTGCTATCGGCAAAGGAGAGGCTCCAGTTCACCTGCCCCCACCCCCACCCCTTGCTGCAGATGCAGAAGCAGAATTTCATAAACTGCAGCAGCTGTGGCCAATACCTCAACTCCCCACCAGCTTCTTTCTCCAGAAGACAGTAGCAGCAGGCAGGGGAAAGAAAAGGAAAAGGTGCAATAATAACCCCAACCCTGTTCATCTCAACAGACTCCCAAATTTATCAGCAAGCTCAATTCTCAGCATCTCTTTCTCCCTCCCTGTCTCATAACCAAATGATCCAACGGCTTTGCCCAGAGGAAGCATGAGGCTGTTGAGCCAGCTTCTTCTCCCAGTCTGGACGGGGGCATCACATTATATACAGAAAGGGATGCACCTGTTTCCAGAGGTGGCATGGGGTAGAAAGAGCTGAGAATCCCTGATAGTTGCAAGAAATATTAATTTGGTGGGGTTGAAATTAAGTGCCCAAATCAAAGCTGCATGTGGAATTTTAAAGGGATGGACAGAATATGGGGTGGAGAGAACAGAAATGAGGAGGAAAAAAAAAAAAAGATGGAGAACAAGAAAAATACACACAATATAGTAGACAAAGGGGAGAGACCATAAAAAATACAGCAGCACAAATAAAGACAGAAGCTGAGCGAGGAAGGAGCCAGCACCTGGAAAGCAAGATGCTACAGCTGTAGAGCAGATAGGGAAAGCAGGAGAGCAATAGGAAGGAGGGAGACAGCCATGAGCCATAGAACCAGACCCTTCCCTTCATGTATCTTCAGCTTGTCCCTGACTCTAAGCAGGCGAGTTCACAGGGTTTTCTCACACTCCAGAGTTCCCCCATGATCCCCACCTCTGCCCGAATAGAGCCCCACAGTGCCTGTGTGGCATACGCATACACACCAGAGTGCCCAGCTTTTCTGCTCGTCTCCCTTGCTTCAATACATAACACAGTCACATCAAGGTTTGGGTAGCACCTGGGTGTGTCCATGGACTGTACTGGGCTTCTCCCTCTGCATGGTCATGACCAGCAGCCCACAAATAATGGGCTCTTAGCCCTGGCTCACACTTCCTTCCAAAGGGCAGAGGCTGCCTGAAGGCTGCTGACTTTCACAGGGTGAGTTAGAGCTGCGTGCTCGGTGATCCGATAAAACAGACCCCCACATGGTGATCCTCGGTTTTTCCCAGGCTGTCAGTGCTGCATGGATCTCACTAGCTCTGTAGCCCTTATGGAGACAAAAGGAGAGGCTGGACTGTCCAGTTCTGGACTTCTCCAGCAGAGGCAAGATTCCTGGGAGAAGAGTTCTGAGCAAAGATGAGCTCATCTGAGTGAGCTCCATGCAGACACACCCTCACTGGAGGAGACAAAAACCAAAACACAGTTGTTTGGGTGAGAATGCCGGTGTCAAAACCTTGAAGCTGTGCTTTCTGATGGACCTGAGGCAGAAACAAACCGTCAGGATGGTGCGAGAACTAGAAAGAGATCGAAGGGGAAGGGGGCAAGCAGTCCCAGGCTTCAGAGGTAGGAAATAAATAACGTCCAGAAGGGTCTGGCTCTGAAGTGGACCAAATGGCTCTCCTGTCCCATGTTTATAGGGTCATGGACCATTAAGTCAGCCAACCTACAGATGTCTTCATAAGACTTTACGAGATTGGACTGGGGAGACCCTATAACTCAACAGCAAGAAAGGAAAGCAGGACAGGAGAATTGCAGATAAGAGCTGGTAGAAACAAGGATTCTGCTTCAGAGGAGTCACATCTCTGTGGGAGGAGGCCTGGGTTCTCGAATCCTTCTATCTTCCTCACTTCTCACTCTTCTGGGAGTTTCTGCCTATCTCCACTAGACTCAGGGCTGCATGGGACTTAGGTTACCCAATAAATGCTGGATTATCCAGCGTGCCTCCCCTCCTAACCCAGCTTCCAAATGGCTTCCATCACACTCCTGGCCCCCAAGCATTTAGTCCTCAGAGAAGACAGATTCTTTGGTTATTTGTCAAGAAAATCAGGAAGATGAAATACAGTTACATTTACAAACACAGATTGGAATCTTTAAACCTGTTTACTTGATGTGGTGTTTCTTAAGTTCTAATCACCATGTGCTGGCTTTTATACAGTGTCATGGGTTACTGAATCGCCAGAAGAGCGGGGAAACAAGGAAGGCAGTACAAACAGAACCAGTTCAGGGAATGGAGAGGGAAACGGGACATGTTCGTATTCCCGCGGGCTTGCGCCACCCTGTGGCTATTCGTAGAAAGACAGGAACCAAGAGACCCAACAACCCTTAGGAAACGTGCACCCGCCCCCCAACACCACCCCCTCCCCAACCGCCCCTATTCTCCAAGTCCCGGTGCTCTTTTGGAGGCGGGATGTAGGACTACTGGCTAACATTACAGGACCCAAACTAAGAAAGGGTGTTAGACCTAGATCTTCAAACCACCACTCAAGATCCATATTTGAAAAGCAACCATTTATTAGAACCAATACAAGAGTATGAAAAGAGGGAAAAGAGGGTGGAAGAGGGGGAGAGAATGAGGTCTGAATTGGATGTCAGTTATGGAAACACATAAATGCCTACTTTTAAACATTTACATTTAAAAGGCAAACATACATATAGATCACTTATCCTTTAAAAAAAAATAATCAAAAGCAGACATGTTTGGCTGAAATAAAACTAAGAAACACAACCAAAACTCCCCCACAAACCAAAAAGTCCAGAGAGAATTCAATGCCTCATTTCCATTCAGAAATCTGGCTACAAAGTGTGACTACTACTCAGGATGGTGCAGTGCTGGAAGAAACTCAGTCTCTTGAGTCTCTTAGGTCCCATCCCGTGGGAAGTGGTGGCAGGCCAGCAGGCCATGGGCGAGTTAACTCCTGGCTACTTGGCAGGATGTCAAACTGTGCTCTCTCCATCCTCCAGTACCCCCAGTGCCAGGTGAACAGCGGAAGCAGAGTCCACAAAACACAGAGAACTGGAATGTTACTGCAAGGAGCCAGGACATTGTGCTTTTTCATGGGTTACCAATTTAGGACTAAGGAAGGGAAAGAAAGAGCCCCTAAAATAAGAGCAAAAAGAAGACAGTTCTTGAGCCCATACCTGGGCAAACAGAAATAGCTTCCAAGGTTTTCTCAAACCAGAGGGAAAAAAGGTCAAGGTCAGGTTCAGAGAAAGAGATGACAAATACTAAATACAGTGACTCAGATGAAGTCGTAAGGATCAATGCCCAATTCTAATTGAGTGTTACACATTTATGGGGAAAAAAATTCCAATGTAGCTCTTTCTGGTGGGGAATGAGGAGGAGGAGGCTTAGGAGCATGAAGGGGTACAGTGACCTAGCAGTCCTGGGATCATTTGTGGGGATGAAAAGCAATAGAAGTCAAAACCACTGAGACCCTCCTGAGACAGTCTGTTGGCTCCAAATCCATGGGTAAACGCCTTAATTCCCAACCTGCAAAGAAAAACAAGCAGTAGCATCCCTCCCTCATGATTCCCTAACCCAAAGTCTCTTTGTGAATGTAAGACACAGGAGATACTAGTGCCTTCCCCCATAACATCCTAAGTAAGTCTGGACTACAAAGACTCCAACATTCAAGAAAACACTGTCAACATCTGAACTAGCAGCTTTGATGAGGGGTGGGGGGCAGAGAGTTTGCCGAGGTCACTAAGTAGTTCCAAACTTGGAGACAGCTCAGTGAGGACTAAAGCCTGTGTCAGGCTTAAACTTCGGCTCAAGGAATCCTCCATAGAAGAACCTGAAGTATTCTATCAACTTTGATTTACAATGCCTCACAACACCCCTGTGAGGTAGGTCAGTATTATTACCCCCATTTGACAGATGGGGAACTGAGGCATTGAAAGGAATGACTTGCCCAAGGTCAGCCATTATTAAATCAGTTGAAGAGGTTGACACAGTTAGCATCCACTCAATTCATCTTCTGCTTCTTAAACAGTATTTTACTTCTCAGGGTATACTTGGGAGCAAAAGGAAGTTGATAGGTACACCTCACTTCACAAATGAGATGAGCTCAATCAACCCACAAGTATTACCTAAGGGTTTATTATTTATCTAGTATAATGTTTGAAACCTAGGAGAAACCAACTGCTTCTGAAAATTATGTTAGTGGATGTTTTGAAAATAAAATTACATTTTAATCACTAAAGACATGAATTCCTTTAGGGAAGAAAAAAATCACTTAGGAGGTAAAGATCTAAGTCACACTGATTTCCCAAAAGGTTTGTATTGAATAACTCAAATTCCTAAAATCCAGAAAGAAACAAACTACTCTCAGGTAGGAACAAGAAAAACCTTACCCCATTGGTGGGCTTAGTAGAGTCTCCTAGGGCTGCAAGTCACACAGCCCAGGAGCCTAGTGCCACTAGCTAGCCTCCAGCTGCTGCACACCTCTCCTGGCCAACCCAGAGGGCATCTTTCCCAACCATTCTGCCTCAGCTCAACCCCCAGAATTGCATAAACAGCTGGAGATTAAGAACTCATCATATACACTCTTGTAATATCTTTACCTCCTGCCAGAGGCATAGCTCTTTAAAGCAAAAGGCAAAAAAACAAACAAAAAAAAAAAAAAAAAAAAAAAAAACAACAAAAAAACCAGTTCATGCATTACCCACCCACTTTGGTTTTATTCTAAGTTCTGGTAGAAAAACCACTATTGTCTCTTACCCCAAAACTAGGACAAGAGGTTGGGGGCAGCGGGTACCAAAGCCCAGCCAGCCCTGGTTTAGAATCAAATTCTAAAGCTACCAGAAACTAGAAAACACTGACTTGCGCCTTGAGAATGTTGTGACACAGGAAACTATCGTTTCAGGTGTTTTCAAATAATTTCCAGGCGAATGACCTGCTTTTCCTTCACGCCCCTCACAGCAGCCGGTGCAGCAGGACTCTCTAGACACACAACAGAAGCGCAAAAATTATCAACACATATAATGTTCATCAGGGACAATCTGGTTCCAGGAACCATTCCAAGACTTAAATATAATATAAACTTTTTTCATCGATGGCTGATCACAATGGACAAATCCAAATGACAAGAAAGTTAAAAACTGATCTTCAGCAATGACAGTTCAGGTTCAGTATGAATTGTCCCCCAAGTCCCAAACACATACTCCTTAAAAAGTATAATGAGCTGGCCATTTGGACTTGGATCAGCTGTTAGGGTCGCACCTGTCAATGCCAAAGGACATCACACACAAAAAATAGAGAATGACAAGATAAAAAGTTCATTGCATTCAATTTGGCCTAATTTCTTGATAATAGTTTCCTATTAGATTTTCCGATTAATACTGATGGCTCTTACCTAGACTGTGATAATTAGGTTTTGATCTATTATGACATTAATGATCACAATCAGTTGAGTTTGAAATTGTCTTAATTAATGGCTCTTTCCTTGTCAGCCTTTGCCTCCAGTGAAGGATCCGTCCCTCCCCCACCGCTTTGTTTTAACTCCTCTTACTGACCTCAGAGACAAATAGCACTGAAGGATCACTTCCTCCCATAAAACAAGACTTTGAACTATTTTAAAACATTTCCTTGACAGAGAGCAATATGAGATGTTAGGTGAAATGAGGACCAGAAGAAAAGGAGCTATCAATAGGAAGAAATCCACCTTAGAAAACAACCAAACGTGATGTTCAAGTGGCAATGACAGGCAGAAGTAACTCTGAAGACAAGATGAGGTAGATTAAAATTCAAGAAATCCAGTACAAGCAAAATGAAACAAATGGTTTTTATGAAGCTATCCAAAGAACTTCACACTTGAACTTTCTGGAAGTTAGTATAAATCCTGGGAATTCTGACTTCCAAAGCTAGTTTACTCTTGGTAACACAGGCAGAGCTAAGTATCTTTTTCTTGTGATCATGTGGGTTAGAATGGACAATTTACTTAGGATCATACTGTTTCATACTGGGTTAGAATTCATCCTACTGCTTTGAGACTTCAGGTTATTAAGTATTTTTGGGAAAGATTACCACATTAACTGACATAGGTGAGAAATCACTCTCCTGTTGTACTTGAATAAAACTGCACTACCCAGAAGTAGATGCTCAGGTATTAACAGGTATGCCTCCATTTTTTTTTTTAAACAAATCCCATTATAGTACATTTTTAAGCTTAAAGCCCACCTCATGTTCACTCCTCCAACAGAGATGAGAAATTGAAATAGGTGCCAGTAACTCCACAATAACAAGTCCATGAAGAAGTGTTACACAACCTCACACAACTGGATCTGCAATAGGGATGAGGCTTTCCACAAGCATTAACCACATCCCTGAATACTTTGGCGAAGTGTCCAAACCAGGGACTCAAATCAGGGGTTCTCAATACCCACTCACCTGTTTTCTCTCTTGGTAATGACAGCATTTCTAACTAACTCAGCTTTGTCTGGAAAACAATCTTGTTGTGTCCCAGTTAGCTCAGTTCATCCAAAGCCATAGGTCGTTTCCACATCTGAACTAATTAATGTCACCTTCCTACTCTAGAGCCCCAAACTAAACCATATCAGCCAGCTGTCTTTGCCCCTAAACCAGAACTTTATACCACATATAACATTTACTATACAAAATTATTAATGATCAGTTCATCCCACACCAGTATGAAAATTCTTTGTGTACACAGAAGGACCTTTTTCGAACTTTATTTCCCCAGGTCAAAATGTTTGAATGAAACCACCAATGTTGATGTACATTAACATGGCTGGAATTTAGACAGCTCAACACAAAACTCGGGGCATCAAATTCAGAGCATATGCCGTTGTATGAAAGACTGGATAACATCTCTGTTTTTGAAAACAATTTTCATTAGAGAGTGGAGCCAATGTCAAACTGTAACAAAGGCTCCAGACCTTTCTTCTCTCTGCCTTGGTACAGGCATGCCTGGTGACTCAATTATAAAAGTACAGACCTAAAGACTGTATTGTAGTTAGTTAGACTACAACTAAGTCAGCCTGTAACTAACCCTAACTTTACTCTCAAAATCTAAACCAAAAGGATGGGGGTCATGAATCCTCTTCCTTTAACCCATTCATGAGATTCCTCAGTTCAACAGTAATGGGTTCTCACATCACCACAAAGTAGTGTTTTAAATTTGAACTCTAATGCCAGAGACAATGAATCCTCAGCCCAAACACTGCTCCCTCACTGTTCCTTAGTGAGCTGGATTAAAGCACATGTCCAAAAAAATTCAAGATGAAAGTCCTAACACCTTTCCCAGTGCCAGTGATTTGGCCTGAATGTAAAGTAAATAGACAGCAGGTAGTTCCAGAACAGGAATGAAAAGAATTAAGGATAATAACTGCCCCAGCTATGGGAACAGGATCAACCTTTCTTCAACAACCAAATATGGTTGGGGGACAGTCAAGGACCATCTATCTAGAGTTGTCAGTGCTGGGGGCACCACAGGTGCTCCTGAGAGCTGTTTGAACAAGGAAAAGCCAATATGGCTCTCTCAGGTTTAAAATGGGCACTTCCATCCAAACTGACCTTCCCAACAGTGGACCTTAACAAGAGCCTTCTGTGCAGTCCTGGGGATCAGGAGACCTGCTAAGCTGCTCCGATTAGACTCTATTCCAAAAACCTCTGCTAAACTCTATAGAAAGGGATATCATTTACTTCTGATTACTGGAAGAAATTCAGCATTAGAAAGATGTTTTGAGAGAGGACCAACTGCAGGAAAAAATATACCTTAAGCACCTGAGACCTAGGCATTTGAGTGCTTTCTTTGCAAACTGGGTGCAGTGGCATATCTGTAATCCCAATTACTTGGGAGGCTAAGCAGGATTCCAAGTTGGAGGCCAGCTTGGGCAACTTGGTGAAATCCTATCTCAAAATAAAATAAAAAGGTCTAGGGACGTAGCTCAGTGGTAGAGTACCCCTGGGTTCAATTCTCAGTATGCATGTGTGTGTGTGTGTGAGGGTGCTTCACCCATGGCTACAAACTCGTCAGAAAAAAGTTCCATGAAACAGATTTGTTTGAGGCTGCAATTCTCCAAGGGAGAGACAACTACTCAGCACCAACCAAAAATGCTGGAGGTACAAGCAGGCATCTGGTTGGTTTCCTTTGTGCTGAGGGCTGAAATTAGTATTGGCACTCTGGTTCCCTACATTCCTACAGAACCAGCTGTAATAGCAAGGAGAACAAAAGTTGTTTTGACAGTACTCAGTAAAAAAACATGATTCCATAAACTGAAGACAGAAAAAGATGGAATGAAGAGCATTAAAGGGGTGATGAGTAATAGATGACACTAGGGTCATTTTGGTAAAAAAAAAAAATTGAAATTTCAATGAATGTGTTAAATATCATCTATACCCACAGCAAACACTGTATACCAGGTTTCAAGGGCCAATTGGATCAATCTCAATATCAAACATTGCTGTTTTCCTTGCCCATGTGCTGTATTTCTGGTTTTAAAAATGTGGTCACTATAGTTCACATACCTGCTATCACTGGGAGGCAGGCACTGGTTACTTAGATAGGTTAGCATTTTCTCCAGCAGCAAGTCAAGGTGACCTGGGTGATCCCCTCCTCAGGAGCTCTGGACATCTTTTGCCCTATTCTACCCTGATATCCTACACTACCTGTAGGAAAAATCTGTTTTCTGACCATCCTCCTTTTCTTGTTGATACCCATCAGACTGAAGTACAAATGACTGTAATAATTACCTAGCACTTGATCCAGCCTTTTAATTCCTTCAGAGAGCAAAGGAATATGGAGATAAAACTCTTTCCTACCCACGTGAGGTATGGGTGATAAGCTCTCCCCCAATCACATTACCATTCAGAAAGATTTTCCTGGCTGACTTAAACCAAAAGCTTCACTGTTCCAGTCTGTCTTGCCACTGCAGCAACAGCTGTCTTCTCAACTGTGCAGGATAATTTTTGACATAATTTATACAAGCATACAGAATTCAATCAGCAGCTGAGCAGGGAAGCAATTTAACAAATGCTATGAATGAGTATATGATTTGCATATTATTTGGCTCATCTGTGGACTGAAGCAATCCACCATTCCCCTCATTACTATGAATAATCTAGCAATGGCTTAATGCTCCTGGTCAATAGCTAAATGTTTTAAAAACCAAAAGCAACAACAAAAACAGCCTTGGTGGCTGGCAAACTCTAGAATTAAGGCTACTTCAAGCATTTATTCTTATTTCCTCAGCTTTGAGGGTGGGACAAGGATGCTCAAACCCTGCTACTTCCTCTAGTCCTGATTCTCTAGCCCTCTCAATTACAAGAAAAGGATAAAGAGAAGTAGGGCATTATTTGGAGAACAAAGGCAGAAGGATATGATCAGAAAAATCTCTCAATAGCAAAGCAAAAGGGAACTATTTGGCTGAGTAGGGAGTAAAGGTTGTGTCAACATGCTAATGCCAGGACCTCCCACTTTCTGAGATGATAGTTTTCAATGGAAATGGGTTTTTAAAAATAAGAAACAAAAGTTTGAGGGTGGAAAAGGAGAAGAGCATTAATACTTTGGAGACTGTTGGCAAATCCAGGAGTCAAAAAAGCAGGAAACCTATAATTGTTAATGAATATTTAAAATTGATATTGTGGCCAATGGCTCCCCTCCAATAATTTCCCACTGAAAATAATGGCATGGAAGGGCAACATAGGTCCACTGAGAAGTGAGAGTCAGGTTTGAAGCCTCTTTGGTAACAGGAATGCTTTGGGAGGCCACAAAAGTTGGCAGGGTTGGAGGGTGCCTAGCACCTTGGCACAAGCAAGCACCAGGCAATCACTCACACCTACATAAATACAGTCTAAATATGAGGGATGGAAGGAAAGAATACATACACACCATATGTGATAAAGACAACTGTATCTTGCCCCTACCCCATCATCCTCCTGTTCCATAGCTTAGAATCGCCAGAGTTAATTATCTTGTCATTTTATGACAAACTTACACAAGGAGAATCAGGGATTATTAAGAACAAGGTCAAAAAGGAGAGCCTGGACAAATTTCAAGTTCTCCAAAGGACGGAGTTATTTTGGGGAGGATGGGTGAGGATAAACAACAGAGGGTGGTCCAGAAGAAGACCACACCAGGGACCCTGTATTCTCCTGGGTAGAGCTAAAGAAGGCTGGGAAAGCCCCAACAGGTAGGCAGTTGCTATTGGCTTTTCAAAAGAGGGGCAATATTCTTTCCATCCCAACATGTCAAAACAAAGGCCAGCTGGTCATCAACATGTTCTAAGAAACAAAACAAGAAACCAAAATTCATCATCATTGTAATAAAATCCCCCAATCTAAAAAGCAACCAACCCTGAAAAGATCAAGACTCTAAGGTGATTAAAAAATTAAAACTCATCTTGAGGTCACAGGGGAGCAGAAGGAAGAGATACGGGCAAAGGAAAAAACTGTGGGAATTACACACAGTATGTAAATGCCTGGTCTTCACAGAAAGACACTTATCATGAATCAGACCATCAGTTATGTTACAAGAGAACCAATACCAACATTTCTCCTGTGGAGCACAGTGATAAGCACATTTTTTTATGGATGTGTTTAGGACAGAAGAGGGTAGGCAGAAGGGAGAGGCAGGGAGGTGAATGTATTATGTACAAAGAGAAATGACAGAGACCACCCCCCCTCCTTTAGCTCTTTGCGGTTTCTTTCTCTTTGTTTTCCGCATCCTCAGGATATGCATGCCACGTGAGTCTCTCTTCATAAAATGCTATCACAATTTGTGGACATTTCACATTAGCTTCTTTTGCAAGAACCAAGTCGGCTTCATCTGTGTCTTTCCTGGAGAGAAGAATAAAAGACTTAGAAGGAAAGGAAGTAAGAGAGAGAGAATCTGTCCAGAATTTATGTCATCATGTGCACTGAGTTGACTTGATGTCCTCCTCAGCTTTATTTCATGGTGAAAGGATAAATAATACATTATTCTACTTACATAAGTTTTATCTGTGTGTCTAAACATGTGAGTAAATAAAATTAAACCTAAAATTCAGCATAACTGATTATATATAATTTGATCAATCCAGTTTCTGAATCATTTTAACCAAAGGGGTCTAATTCTCCTCACTCTGTGGCCTTTTAAATACTTATTACCCTTTGGTCAGAACTGTAATTTTTATTTTTCTGCAGTGCCAGGATCAAACTCAGGACCTCATGCATGCCAGGCAGATGCTCCACTACTGAGCCACATCCCCAGCCCAAGAACTGTGATTTGAAACAATAAGAACATGGAATGTGGCTGAAAATTTCAATTACCCAAGTCACATGGTCCCATTAACATAACAAAAATATCTAGAAACACAATTCCTTAACCATGATTCTAAATTAAGAAAAAAAAATTAAAATTCTCCTGAGATGTGGATGATCAGCTATATTTTCTTTTCTAGAAAATTGAGTGTTTAATTCATAGAGACAAGTATTATGGATGAGAGGAAATGGAAAATGCATACTTAGAGCAGGTACTTAAATTTTGGACTATGGTGGGAAAAGCTAGTTAATATGTGAATGCAGGTGGGCACACCTATAATTCCAGTGACTCAGGACACTGAGGTAGGAGAATTGTAGTTCAAGGCCAACCTCAGCAATTCAGTGAAACTTTGTCTAAAAAAAAAAAAAAAAAGACTGGGGATGTAGCTCAGAGACAGAGGTGCCCCTAGTTCAATTCCCAGTATCAACTACAACCAAAAAAATTTAATATAAGTTGTAAGTAACACATGTGGCTAAATGAGAAAAACAAGCAGTCAATACAATATTTAATTCTAACACAGTACAGACATCCTTCAAATATAGGTTTCTGGATAATTTATCAGCAGCATTTTGAACGAATAAAATATTAAACTTTCATAATACAACTTTTAGGGTAATTAGTTTTCTTAGAGGCACTGGAGCACTGTAGCACGAACACTCTATCACACTTAGAAAGAGGTACTAAGAGTCACAGCATGAATCACTTCATCTCTTTCTTTCTTTCTTTTTTTGGGGAGAGTACTGGGGAGTGAATCCATCGGTGCTCTACCACTGAGCAGCATCCCCACCCCAAATTTTATGTTTTATCTTATATTACTTTCTGGTACCAGGGATTAAACCCAGTGGTACTTAACCACTGAGCCACATCCCCAGCCCTTTTCCTTTTGTACTTCCAGACAGGGTCTAAGCTTTTTAGGGCCTCACTAAAACTGCTGAGGCTGGCTTTGAATTTGTAATCCTCCTGCTTCAGCCTCCCAAGCCATTGGGATTATACATATGGACCACCGCACCCAGACCCCCTTATGTTTTGCTAAGTTGCCCAGACTGGTCTTGAACCATGATCTTCCTGCCTTAGCTTCCAAGTGGCTGGGACTATCCTGGCTAATAACCCTGCCTTTAAGAAACCAAATCAAGCTGGGTATGGTGGCGCACGCCTGTAATCCCAGTGGCTTGGGAGGCTAAGGCAGGAGGATTGCAAGTTCAAAGCTAGCCTCAGCGCTGGGGAGGCACTAAGCAACTCAGTGAGACCCTGTCTCTAAATAAAATACAAAACAGGGCTGGGGATTGGCTCAGTTGTTGAGTGCCCCTGGATTCAATCCCTAGCGCCAAAAAAAAAAAAAAGAAAGAAAGAAACCAAATCAAGCTGGGCATATTGATCACACCTGTAATCCCAGTGACTCAAGAGACTAAGACAGGAGGATCTCAAGTTCAGGCCAGCCTCAGCTACTTAGCAAGATTCTGCCTCAAAAAAAAAAAAAAAAAAAAAAAGAACTGAGGATGTAGTTCAGTGGCAAAGTGCCCCTGGATTCAATCCCTAGAACCTAATAAATGAATAAATAAAACCAAACTGAAGGAAGTACTGCACTTTACTCCAACAGCCACTCTCTCTACTGGCCAAAGGAACCTGTGCTTTGCTCAGTATTAGCCTTAATGTTTTTTGTTGAAGTTATTTTTTTCTTTTAGACATCATTCAGTGGTCGTGACCCTCAGGAATGGTAGAAAGTCCAACTCAACTCTCATCCTATTGTCACAGGCTCATGATCTTAAATAATTCAGAACTGTATAAATGAATAGGTCATATTTATGTTTTCAACTTTTTTCTGATATATGGGCTACTATAATATAACATGGCTTCATACTGAAGCTTGAGAATGTCATAAATACATTGTGAATCTTAATTCCCATTTAATGTCAGATAGCTGGTACAGGCTTTGGACCTCTGAAAGTCAAAATTCTTAGTTTGGCAATTCTCAGTCTTGCCACCCTATCTTCCATACAAAGTCATGGAAACACAAGCATGAAGTGAAGCCCAATCTCTCTCACCATTTCATTAAGAACATTAAATCGCCACAGGAATCTGTCGCCCCAATGATCTTTTCTGGTTCCAGTCCTCTCTCAAAGCCTCGAGCAATATCATTACTCTGCTAAAAATAGAAGATGAAGAAAGGTTACTTACAGCTTGGAGAAAGAGTAAAAAGTAAGTCTGTTTCTCAGCACAACAAGCTCAGCCCATGTTAATATCATGTGGTACCACTTCTGTCACTGATCCAAAAACATTCTTAGAATTTAAGAAATATAATACTAGATCAGTGACTACAATAATGCCAAGGGCTTTTTGTTTTTTTGCAAGAAAATGCAGTTGTCCTTCCTTGTATTCAAGGAAGATCTTCAAAAGATTCAGAGTAAACCCTAGAAGTCTTTAATGTCCCAAGAGTGTTCTGGAGCCATTATTTAGAAATTCCTCTAAGAATCCTACTCACTCCAAATCTCCCTAATATTCTAAGTGGCTGCCCCTATCTTATAGCTTCTGAGATGATAAACAAGTTCATGTTTATTCTACCTAAACCTTTTCTCACCTTAAAAACCTCCAATATACCATCTCTCTCAATTTTCATTTTAGGCTTTACCCTTAACACGGAACAATAATTTTAGTATTTCTTTTCACATAGTCATCTATGTTATAAAAAAACAGATGTAAGCATGATATAAGGCTGATGACATAAAATAGCAAATTTTGAAGATCACAAACACTAATACCCATGCACATGGTTGGAGACAAGACCCTGGTCTACCTATCCCCTCCCATTGTGCATGAGCATTTAGTGAAGCTGGAATTGGACTATGATTACTAACGAGTTGATGGTTCATAAGAGAAGTATTGAAATCTGGCCTAAATGCGATCATAATCTAGAAAGGGTCTGATCCAGGTGTAATGGCACTGGTGAAAACAAAAAAGTAAAATTTTATATAAAACATGATTTTTTAAAAACTTCATTATGTAAGATAATGCAAGCTTATCTAGTAGCAGCACACTAAGAAATTTAGGGAAACTATCCAAATGAATGAAATCCCTGGTATCTAATTTTCATAAGATCTCTGATCTGATATTCACCTTACTTTCCTCTAAGAGATGCAGGGTCCAGGTGGTCCCCAAAGATACCAGAACTCACAATGGGAAAGAAATTCCAGGCATGGATCAAGGGAAGATACTAGCTTTTAAAAACATAGCCTCTTTTGGGGGTGCTTATGGGGAAGAGGTTCCCAGATGTGCACACAGCTGCTCACAGCTGGAATGCTGGCGCATGGACTGGGTAGTAAATCATAGCTGGCGGCTGAAACCAGTTTGCCACATAGGAAGGGAAGTGGGGGAGGGGAATAGAAGAAAAATGTTCAAGCTGCTGAAAAGGAGCCAAGGTGAGGAAAATGCTAAAATCATCATACAGACAGTAATCTAAATCAGGCATAATACCAACTAACCAATTTCTAATGCAGTGGTTTAAAAAAACACAATGCTCCTCTGTACTTTTTAAACATACAATCACCTATCTTCCCAGCTGCCTACCTGACAGCCACCAGCACTGCTGAGAATACTATCAAGGGCCTCAGGTAAACAGTACGTGTAAGGGTTGTTTTCAAGGTCGGCAGCCTCGAACCAGGCCTAGGAATAAAGTTCTACACTGGCCAGTGGTGCTAAGCCAGATTACTCAGATTGCTTCTTTGTTAAAAGACAGAAACCCTAGATTGAGGACATACATATACACTATCTGTCACAAATGCCTAGTCAAAGTTTTATACAGTGTTGTTTTTGCTCTCTTAACTTAGCTAGAAAATGAATCAAATAACAAAAGCCAGAATACAAAGGACTAATAAAAAAGAAAAAGAGACTCATGCCCTAGCTCTGTAGAGAAGGGAAAACATTCTCAAATCCTTTATCAGTACAGTATATCAAAATAATAAACAGACCTCACCAAAATAGGGTAGTTTTAAAAATAAGGTTACAAAAAAAACACAATTATTCAGGGAAGCAAATAAGGATACAGACACAAATTGAGGGCCTCTCTTTCACTTGTAGCTTCCAATCTTTCACAGCTGTTTTCCCATATCTTGCCCTATGAAGACAGGAATCACCTGTGTAAGATTTCTAAATCATGATTCCTGGGTCCAAACCACAGAAATTCTCCTTTAACTAGTCTGGGATGCATCTTGGGCACTGGAGATTTTTTAAAGCACCCCCAGGTGATTTTAATGTGCAGGATAGATATCCAGGCAGAATAAAGACAAATAGAGGTGCTTGTGGCAGTGATGCTAGAAGATTCAGAAGTGGACTTATGCTTTTATTTTATTAAACTTTAAGTGTGTGATATATCCTTCACCACAAAAGGTTTGTAACCTTGAAATAAATGAAAGGAATAAAAGCTGGGTGGTGGTGGTGATGTGTGTGTATGCACACATGCAGGTGAAAAAAGAGGCAATAACAGTGCTTATGCTAGTTACTGGAGGCTAAAATCAGAAAGATTAAAGCAACTGAATCAAACAAAAATTTCATAAATATACTTTCCAAACTAAACAATAAAAAGATTCACAAGGAAGATGAAAATTCTTTCTATGGAGAATGAAAATATAATAAGATCAAGAGAGATGTCAGTAAATTGTATATTATGTGAATTTCACCTCAATTAAAAAAAGAATAAAAGGGTTGAAAACAAGTACAACCATTGAAAAAAATAAAGGTCTTTTCCATCCTTAAAAAATTCATCAAAGATCCTCCCTTCTCTAAAATAACTAAACCTGCTATTTATTAAGAAGGCAGAGTAGTTAAATGTTTTACAGATTTAATTTTGCCCTTTTAATACAAAACCTTTGACCACAATTAACATTTCCCATTCAGCCAGGAGGGGGCGCTATAGTTAATCATCAAACCTCCTGGAAGCTCTTTTGTTCAACAATTTATATTCTAGGTACATCCTTAGAACAGAAATACCTAAAATAAGGCCCCCTATTTTAGATAAGAACATTGTGGATGTTAGGGTTTGCATATAAAGTGTCCCCCAAAGACTCATGTATTTAAGACTTGGTCTCCATGCAGCAATGTTCAGAGGCAGGGCTTTTAGGAAGATAAATCCATTGATAGCTGAATGGGCTACTATGAGGTGGCATGGTATTTAGGAAGTAGGTCACTGGGGCATGCCCTTGGTGGTCTCTGGCCTCCCCTTCCCCTTTCTCCCTCTGCTTCTCAGCTGCCACGAATTGAGCAGCTTTGTCATTCCCTTTCCATGATGTTCCGCCTAGCCTCAGACTCAAAGCAATGGAGCCAACAACCACGAATTAAATAAAACCTCTGAAACGGTGAGTCAAAACAAATCCTTCCTCTTCTAAGCCCCCCCCTCCAGGTATTTGTCACCAACAAAAAACTTTTTAGGGAAAGAAAACTTACCTCTCTCTTTTTTTTGGATTTGATATCATCAGCACTGTTCGAGAAATTGGATTTCCTCTTGTTACTTTCTGACTTCTCCCTGGGTTTGTTATTCTCACCCTCCTTCATCTTCTTATACTTTTTCATAAACTCAGAAATTAGCTCAGGGCAATCCAAATTTTTCTCTGGTTCCCAAGTATTGTGCTCCCTGGGCAAGAAGAATGGAGAAAAGAGGAAAATGAAGGGGAAAAAAAATCAGGTGCTCTTTTTTTTGTACCAGGGATTGAACCCAGGGGCACTTAACCACTTGGCCACATCCCCAGCCCCTTTTTAAAAAATTCTTTGAGATCTTGAGACAGGGTCTTGCTAATTGTTGAAGCTAGTTCTGAACTTGCAATCCTCCTACCTCAACCTCCCCAGCCACTGAGATTACAGGTGTGTGCCACCACACCTGGCATTTCATTCTTAATAATTTTTGGCAGTACTGGGGAGTGAACTCAGGTGTGCTCTACCACTGAGTTAGTTACATGGTTTCACCTTTTGTAATTAATATTTTTAAATTTTAAATTAATTAATTTTTGCAGTACTGGGATTAAACCCAGGGACACCTTACCACCAAGCTACATCTCTGGCCTTTTTTATTATTTATTCATTTATTTATTTTATTTATGGAACCAGGGATTGAACTCAGGGGCACTCGGTCACTGAGCCACATCCCCAGCCCTATTTTGTATTTTATTTAGAGACAGGGTCTCACTGAGTTGCTTAGCGCCTTGCCCATGCTGAGGCTGGCTTTGAACCCAAGATCCTCCTGCCTCAGCTTCCCAAGCCGCTGGGATTACAGGTGTGCATCACCACGCCCACCCCTTTTTTATTTTTTAATTTTGAGACGAAGTCTCCTTAAATTGCCCAGGCTGGCCTTGAATTTGCAATCCTCCTACCTCAGCATCCTGGGTCACTGGGATTATAGGTGTGCATCACCATGCCTGGCAGTGATCCTAGATTTTTACTATGAGAAATGAAAAAACTATGCCCACAGAAAAACTTGTACACACTTACTTACAGCAGCATTTTAATAGCCAAAAATGAAAACAAATGTCCCTCCACTGGTAAGTAGACAAACTGGTATATTTGAATAATACAAGGGAATACTATTCAGCAACAAAAAGAAACAAAATACTAACACATACTACAACTTGAAAGAACCTCAAAAACATTAAACTAAGAGAAAGAGATGAAAAGTAGATTAGTGGTTGCCTGAGGTTGAAGGTAGGAGTTGGTATTAACTGCAAATGGGTTCAAGGGAATTCTGAAGATTCAGGGGATGGAAATGTTCTGAAATGGGAATGTGGTAATAACTGCACAACTCAATACAAATTTATGAGAAATTAATGAATTGTATAATTTCATTGAGTGAATTTTATAATATGTAAATGACACCTTAATAAAGCTGTTCAAAAATTCAAATTTGGGACAGAAGGTTATAACTCAGTGGTAGAGTGCTTGCTAGCATGCTTGAAGCCCTGAGTTCAATTCCTAGTATACCATGTAAAAATTCTGTTTTTGAAATTTGAATTCTGAGCCGGGAGCGGTGGACCAGTGCGGTGGACCCAGCACTTCGGAGGCTGAGGAGGATCAAGAGTTCAAAGCCAGCCTCAGCAACTTAGCGAGGCCCTGAGCAACTCAGTGAGACCCTGTCTCTAAATAAAATACAAAATAGGGCTGGGGATGTGGCTCAGTGGTGGAGTGCCCCTAGGTTCAATCCCCATTACCAAAAAAAAAAAAAAAGAAAAAAAATTTGAATTCTGCCTTATTAAGAAAACAGTGTGATTTCAATCAATCATTTGTACAATTTTTGAAGGAAAGCCTAATAATCATTCATCTCCAGTTTTCATTGTTCTAAATGTTACTAATATCTTGGGAAAAAAAAAGTTCTCAAGTATTGGAGGACTGTAAATAGTTATATACAAAAAGGCAATCACAGTTGAGTGGGGGGAGGGTACGCGCCTGTAATCCCAGCAACTCAAAAGAGGCTGAGGCAAAAAGATTACAAATTCAAGGCCTGCCTCAGCAACTTAGTGAAGCCCTAAGCAACATGGCGAAACCCTGTCTCAAAATTAAAAAATACAAAAGGCTGGGGACTTAACTCATTGGTAAAGTGCCCCTGGATTCAATCCCTAGAGGCAAAAAAAAAAAAGGCAATACAGTACTATACTAAATCAAAATAAAGGCAAACTAAACAAGACAAAGAAGTAGGATATTTTTAATTTTTATGTGGTGCTGAGAATTGAACCCCGTGCCTCACACATGATAGGCAAGCACTCTCTACCACTGAGCTACAAACCCCAGCCCAAAAAGTAGGATTTGGAGTGTATTAATTCAAATGCTCTGGACTCAAATCTACTGTCATTAGTCATTAAAAAAAAAATTATATTAATAAACAAAAAGACTAAATAATGCATCCAACTAAACTTAGATCTATATTCCCAGCATAGTTTTAGAAAACTACAAAATACATCGTAAGCTTATAGAATTGAAGCAAGAAATATATCTATGAAAAGACTGCACCAGGGGCTGGGGATATAGCTCAGTTGGTAGAGTGCTTGCCTTGCAAGCACAAGGCCCTGGGTTCAATCCTCAGTACTGCAAAATAAATAAACAAACAAACAAACAAACAACACTGCACCAGATATTCCCTTTACCCTTAGTGGAAAAAGTTCTGGTTATATGTTAAACACTAGCTGCCGGGCACACCACTGTGATGGGGCACAACAACACAACCCAGTGACTCAGGAGGCTGAGGCAGGAGGATCACAGGTCTGAGGTCAGCCTGGGCAATTCAGCAAGACCCTCAGCAACTCGCAAGACCCTGTTTCAATTTTTTTTTTTTTTTTAAAGGGCTGGAGATGTAGCTCCGTAGTAAAGAGCCCTAAATTCAAGTCCCAGTCCCAGTATCTCCCCCCAAAAGTAAACTAGTACTTTATATATTAAGATATATCTGTAACCTGGAAATACACCATAAAAGCAGTTCCTATAATCCCTCAATTGACTTGGGGGAAAAATTTTAAATTTGTGTACCACCCATTTTAGAAATTGGGGGGGGGGGTGTTCTGGAGATTGAATCCATTATTTGTTTTTATCTCGCAGTACTGAGGGTTGAACCTGGGGATCATGCATGCTAAGTGAGTGCTCTACCACTGAGCTACACCCCAGTCCTGACTTAAAAGTAAGGTATCTTTAGATGAGAACAGTTTGAACACATGCCTTACTATCCTGACTCAAACAGAAAGCAAAATAATGGAAAAACCTGAGTTCTTCACTTTAGACCTAAACTTAACTTTCTATAAGAAAGTTTAAGAATATGACAAAATTTATTTCGAAATCATTTCAGCTAATGTTGGAAAAACCTTTCCTTTGTATGTCTTCTTTCAAAAGCAAAAAATTATTCATACAACAACTCTTCTCACAAAACCACGCCATACAGTTTACTCTCCCAGAGGAAATTAAAGCACCAAAATCAAGATTCATGCCAACACTAACACAAGAAGTAGATTTGGGAGTGGGGAAGAGTCTGCTGATAGCAAAAAAGCCAGACTTATGATGGAATTATCCCTTTCCTACCATTTTGGTACTGCTGTTTCTATTTTAATAATTTTCACCCAAAAGAGAGCATAGTATATACAATTTAAAAAGGGCCTGGATTTTAGAACCAAAGAAATCTTTTTTTTTTTTAGATGTTGATAGACCTTTATTTTATTCATTTATTTTAAGTGGTGCTGAGGATCAAATCCAGTACCTCACACATGCCAGGCAAGCCCTCTACCACTGAGCCACAACCCCAGCCCCAAAGAAATCTTGATACTGGATCCTTGTTCCACTATTGACAAGTTATGTAATCTTTAGTAACCAGCTTCACTAATTTTCTCATCTGGCAACTGAAAATACTTCTAAAGGCTTTGTGTGTGTGTGTGTGTGTGTGTGTGTGTGTGTGTGTTACTGTGGATTGAATCCAGGGGTGCTCTACCACTGAGCTACATCCCCTGCCTTTTTTATTTTTTGAGACAGGTTATCACCAAGTTGCTAAAGCTGGCCTCAAAATTGTGATCCCAAAATTGTGCCTCAGCCTCCCAAGTCCTGGGATTATAGGCATGCACCACCATGCCCAGTTCTTCTAAAGACTTCTATAAGAATTAAATAGAACAGAGGAAGTAGAATCTGACCACTGCTTAGCACATACAGTAGTTCCCCCCTTATCTATGGTTTCACTTACCTGTGTGGTTGACTACGGTCCAAAAGTATTAATTGGAAAATTCCATGGAATAGACAATTAATACCTTTCAAATGGCATGCTGTTTTCAGCAGCATTTTAAAATCCTGCACCATCCCACTGTTCTGTCTAGAATGTCAATCATCCTTTGACCAAAGTATCTACACACTACCTGCCCAATAGTTATTTAGTAGTTGTCTCTGCCATCAGACGACAGGGCATTGCAGTGCTTATACCTAACACCAAATCACAATGTCTACATCATTCACCTGACTTCATTGCAACACATAAACACTATACCATTTCATACCATCATAAGAAGGGTAAGTACAACAAATATTTGAGGGAAGTCCATTCACATAACTTTTATTGCAGTATGCTGCTACAACAGCTCTAATTTATCATTAGTTATTAATCTCTTACTGTTCCTAACTTATATATTAAATTTTATCATAGATATATATGTATAAGAAAAAAACATAGTGCATATGTGTAGGATTCAATATTTCCATGGATTCAGCATCCTTTGGGGGTATCCACTAGTACTCAAGGCAGGTACTTTTGTTGTCAAATGCTGGGGTAAAGGGCAAAATTTGTTCCAGTCTTTTATGAAATTTCAGGTATTTATGGCAAAGTAAGGATCAATGCTTAATCCATCTACCCCAAACTTTGTCTTTCTATTTATCTATGGTGAGGTACCAGCTCAAAAAGATAGTTTTAAGTAAACTTTCAAACACCCAAGTACTTCTAGTAGTGATTCAATGAGCCTAAAGAACACCCTTAAAATCTTTAGTTACTGTTTTTTGTGGGGTTTTTTTGTGGTGCTGGGGATTGAACCCAGGGCCTTGTGCTTACATGGCAAGCACTCTACCAACTGAGCTATATCCCCAGCCCTAGTTACTGTTTTAATTTCTATCTCATGGTACTCTCAGTCTCTTAAACTCAATGGTTCTCATATCTAGTGGAAGTTGTACTACCACCACTTTTTAAAAATATGGAGAGCATCTTCAGATTGTTGCCCTACCCAAACACAGCACTATGGGTACTAGAAATAGTAGGTATCCTGCAAAGCTTGAATTATCTCTTATTTTGAGACAGGGTCTTACTAAATTGCCCAGAATGGCCTTGAACTTGTGATCCTCCTGTCTGTTCCTTAAGGCACGTGCCACCACACCTGGGCTATGTTTGAAATATCTGCAAATAAACTGTTGACCTCAAATAAGTCTTTCACTAAGTTGTGTAATTCATCCTGGTACACTTTTAAGATCCAATTACAGTTAGGGGATTGACTTCTTTCTTTGCTAAAATGTACATATTTTATCTCAGTTGTATTCCAGACACTACCGTGACTAACAGTTTATACTTACACAAAGCTTATTTTTCAGGCTCCATTTATCTACTCAACAACTCCTAAGTACTCTTTCTTATCCCAATTTTATTGATGAGAAAAAGAATAAAGAAATTAGCCAAGATCAGCCAGCTTTCATCTTAAGTAGGGAAGCAAGAATCTGGACCCAGAGACTTTGATTCCACAGCTATGCTCCTAACCAATCCATTATCCTGCCCCTCTAAAGCTGTATCAGAACATCAGCTTCATGAGAAGGGAGAGTACTTAGTTGGCTTCTGTGCCTTCTGATTGTTAGGAAAGGTGAAAAAGGCGGGGGTGGGGGGTGAGGGGGAGACAATGACAGTGGTGGCTCATGGGGGTGGCTCAAAGGTTAAGCCAATGGCGTCTACCTCTATAGAGTCCTAAAGTCTGAAAAAAAACCACTTACTCAGAAAAGCCTTTCCACTTCAGCAGATACTCCACTTGCCCCTTAACCACACGCCTGTCTAACACCTTCTCCACAACATACTCCTCCTCATCCTCTGAAGAAGAACTGTCAGCTGTCCTCTTGGTTTTCTTTCCCATGTCGCACACTATTCCACCTGAAGGACTAAGGCCACGGGGGTTCCTGCAAAGGGGAAAGATGAAATGATTACAACCTTTGTGAGGATTAAAAACCTTATCTCTTTTTTAAAAAAAAAATTTAGTTTTTTTTTAGACCTTTACTTTATTCATCTTTTTATATGTGGGGTTGAGAATCAAACCCAGTGCCTCACATATGCTAGGCAAGCGCTCTACTACTGAGCCACAACTCCAGCTCAAAACTTTGTCTTTTATCAATGCTCAATGCAGTTGGAAGAGAGAGAACACAAAGTTGCCACATACCCTTCTTTTGGATTTATGATCATTCTATAAGGACAGTCTTTTAAGAATTTCATTGAAACAAAAAGAATTTAATTTAAAAAATGGATCATTCCTTACTCCCCCAGCTACACTTTTCTCTTTGGTAAAAGAAATGAAAATTATTAGATGGCAGTTATCTAACTTCTGGTTATTTTTCTAACTGTTTTCAAGCCTGGAATTCAGAGAGAAATATGGAAAACCTTCAGTTAAGTGAACCAAGACAGAATGAAAACATTTCCCTCCAAGGTGAATAGAGTCTTTATTAAAATGAAAAAAGAAGCCACCAATATGTAACTTTTCTCTAATCTGAGCATCTTGACCAGTCTCTTAGCAGCACAAAAAAGGCCTTGCTTAAGCATCTTTCACCACATTTTCAGTGACTCGGTACATTTCCTTGAAACAAATTGAGCTTGTCCCTCCAGAGCATCCATCAGCTTACAAGAGCAAGGCTGACATCTCAAACACACTAAGCCTCCTTTTTCAGCCTGCTCATTTGGGGATGGGAGGGAAGTAGGAAGAAGAAAAAACTTTTTAGTCCTAAAATTCAAAACTAGTCACTGGATTGTTCAATAATTCCCATGGTTCAACTAACCCAAATAGTTAAGGAGGTCCCTCTCCTCTTAACTGAATTTGACTTCAGGCCAAAGGAAGAGGAGGAAAAAAAAAGTCTGGCCCCAGACTCAGCATCAACATGAAGCCTCCTCAAAACACAGAAGAACCATTCATAGGCCCAAGGAAAGCTGAAGCAAGGCAAAACTAAAGTAAACTGAGTTAAGCTCAGAAATATGCACAACAGGGGGTGCTCCACAGAGAATTTAATTTTTAAAAATTCAACACTGTTGTTACCATAATCATATTTAAGAATTCTTCCTTAATCATGTTAAATGGTGCCTACAGTCTGGACTACAGAGTAGCAGGGATTTTCTTAACTGAACTTCATTTTTAGAAGTTCAGCTATCTTTAAAGATGTTTTTCAGCACTCCTAAAACATTACCATGTTAACCAGAAAACCACTCCCAGGAATAAGGGCCACTAATGTCAGGATTATGTCCATGTCAAGTAAACACAAAAAGTTCCATCAATTCACTTCAATTTAGATTTTCAGAAATTATTGCAATATATCATTGGAAACCACATTTCTAGAACTTACTGTAATAGGTATACACATCTAAAAAACTGCCTGTACCCTTCACTGCCCTATAAAAAAACTAAGTTTTCATTAAAATGCTTTATTTGGAAAAGAGAGTATGGGAGAATGTACGTAGGAGTTTTTAAAATAATCTTTCCATGAATTTAGAAGAGACTCCTAAGCTGCAAGAAAACATATCTGATTTGGTTTATTTAAATAAAAACAGCCTCCGACCTCACCAGAGACAGGAAATGTCATATTCCTGGGAGAGTCCCCACCCCCACCCCCACTCACCTTGGAATTTCCGGGAGCTGAGCAGTTTAGGTCAGAACGCTGGGGTAAAAACCAGCCCCATGTTAGATGCATGCAGTTAAGCATTGTGGCTATGGCCTCCCCTGCCTCAGCAGGAAAAACAAGGATTTACATATGTGTTCTTCAGTTTGAGGGAGGGAAAAGGAAAATTTCCCTTTATCCCTTCATGCTGAAGAGAAGCCCCCAAAGTAGAAAATGAATGGGGGTTCCCTCCTTTACCTACCGGATCGCCCCAGTTCTTTCTTTCCCTCTGGGCTAACAGGAGGGGCCTCCCCTCCCAGGTCTGGGGCTTGGCGGGCTGGCAGCTCCCCCGCCCCCACCCAGCTGCCTGGGCGCCACTGCGCAGCTGTCCCAGTCCGTTGCCATGGCAACTGGCAGCCGTACTAGACTGAGGAGGAGAGGCAAATGGAAAAGTTAAAAGGCTTAACTTTCCTTTTCAGTGATGACTGGGTGGAGAAGTTGGACAGTACCTCCCTTGGCCTCAAGACAAGGCATCCAGAAACCAAGAGAACTGGTTCTTGGGTTTTAAGTTCAAAACTTAGGCTTATTATTACTTTAAAAGCACTGTGAATTAATCAATAGCAATTTAAGATCATCTAATAAGATTACAGCTCACTGGAAGGAGGAAGGGAAAGGCCAGGTCCTTCCACAATAAGATCTGTACAAACCACCCCTACCTGAGCCCACCAGAAGCACTTTAGACAAGGCGTTTTTCACCACCTGTATGGTACGGTTAAGGGGCTGGGGTTGTGGCTCAATGGTAAAGTGTTTGCCTAGCCTATGTGAGGCCCTAGGTTTGATGCCAGCACGGGGGGGGGGGGGGATTTCTTGTGTATGGTACAGTTATCAAAATTATTTGGAGGGATGATGAGAGGAAAGAGGGGGAGGAGAGGTATTTTAAAGATACCATATGAGGTTCCTTCTTGGGAGCAACACTACAGACATAGAACTAGAATCCAAAGATTTTCTTTGAAACACTGACAAAATAAACCTTCCAAGTGAAATTATAGCTAGGGAAAAAAAAATCCCTAATTCAGTAGTTACAAAAAGGAAGGAGAGCAGGTCAGTCACAACCATTACTATTAAACTATTTCTACTCATTTGATTTTTTGTTTTTGTTTTAGTACTGAGGATTGAACCCAGGGGTACTTTACCACTGAGCTACATCCCAAGTCCTTTTGTTTTGTTTTGTTTTGTTTTGTTTTATGACAGGGTCTCCCTAAATTGCTGAGGCTGGCCTTGGAGTTACAATTCTCTAACCTCCACAGTGAATTACAGGTTCGAACCATGTGCCAGCTTCTTCCCATTCTTTTACGTTTTGTTCTTTTTTGGTACCAGGGATTGAACCCACAGGCACTTAACCATTAAGCCACATCACCAGCCCTTTTTTTTTTTTAAACTTTGATACTGGGACTTGCTATCTCATTTAGTTGTGGAGGTTGGCTCTGAACTGGCAATCCAATCCTCCTCAACCTCTAGAGCTGCTGGGATGACAGGTCTGCATCACCATGCCCTGCTCATTCTTGTAATGTTGTTACAAAATGGATCTTTTAGTAATTATTACCCATCTGATACATTATTAATACGTAATTCCCTGAATCGACAATCCCTAATACTTGAGAAAAGGAGAACTGGGATGAAGAAAAGAGACTAAATTCCATAAATTTGCATTTACCTGGCTCTAATAGACATTTTAGAGCTCCAAAATCCTACTCTGCTTTACATATGGGAACTTTTATTTTACTTGCTATGGTGTTAAGGTCTAGTGCATGCTAAGCACATTCTACCACTGAGCCACACCAGCAGTCGAAACAGGAACTTTGTTTTGTTTTTTATTATGGGGATTAAACCCAGGGGCAAGCTACCATTAAACAACACTCCCAACCCTTTTAGTTTAGTTTTGTTTTTTTTTGTTTTTTTTTTTTTTAATTTTGAGGCAGGGTCTGTCTAAATTGCCCAGATGGGCCTTTAATTTGCCATTCTCCTGCCTCAGTCTTCAAAATAGCTGGGATTGAAGATGTGCACCACCATTCCCACCTCCAACATGGAAACTTAACTGCCAGAAATTGCTACCATGGGAGAGTAAGGAGAAAGAAAAATCAAAAGCAAAAAAAAAAAAAAAAGAAAAAGAAAAAGAAAAAAATCTGTTTGGCCTGGTGGCACAAGCCTGTAATTCTAGCAGCAAGATGCTGAGGCAGGAGGACTGCCAGTTTGAGGCAGTTTCAGGAAATTCGTGAGACCTTGTCTCAAATAAGAAAATAAAAAAAAGACTGGACATGATGTAGCTCAATGTATGAAATACCTGGATTCAATCCTGCACACTGGAAAAATAAAAATAATAAAAAGCAAAGGGCTGGGGATATAGCTCAGTTGGTAGAGCACTTGCCTTGCAAGCACAAGGCCCTGGGTTCAATCCCCAGCACCAAAATAAATAAATAAATGGAAAGACTCTGACTGAAATAAAAGCAGACAATGGTGATTATTTTGGTTGTCAGAAAAACGGCTACTACAGGTCAGAATAGCAAAGTCAAAATTTTTAATTATAGGGAATTTCCTCAAATTTGAAAGGATCCATCAGGTAACCTCTGAGTAAACACTGCCTTTTTCACTCTTCTTACCTTTTCTTAACCTTTCATAATTAAGGGATCTGAAAACAATTAAAATAGTATCCTGATTCTTCATTAATTTGCCATGTGATCGTGAGTAAATAAATTTTAGATCTAACCCTAGCATCATTAAAACAGGCCAAATAAATCCCCACTGTCCACCTCCGAGGGAAAGAGTGAGTTTATGTTGAAAGCAAAGAGCTATTATGTTCTCCAAAGAGAACCTTTTGTAAAAATGTTAGGGTCCAATACAACAGCAGAAGGAAATATGTGACCTTTCAAATTCCCAAACCCATAAACCATACCACATGCAGTAACTCCTGCAGTTCAACATGTTAGTAGATAGCACAAAAAGGAGGAACAGTACCTTTGTACAGGCAATGGAAAACTAATAAAACTTCAGAGAACAGAGTAGGTATGTTCTCTCAAGGGTCAAGTACTCATTCCTGCGTCTTAAAACTCAGAAAAGCACAGGAGATGGCAGAAAGAAAAAACTAACAGTGATTCTGTGAAGGAATAAAAGACAAGAAAAAACACTAACATTTTGGTGAAACTGTTCAGAAAAAGAATAGAATTCAGGCTGGGGACGTAGCTCCACCTATATCTGATCGTCGCACAAAAAAAGAGTGAATTCAACCAATAACAGGTCCACTCTTCCCCCTAAAACATCAGGAAATGAAGGTTCAGTTCTACTCCCACCTTCTCATTCTTAAAAATTCCCTAAAGGGCACATGGGCCGATGTCCCTTTCTCTTTGGGAAATGGGTTTTCTAACAGCTGACAAATAGAGTTGGGCCTGATGCCAGGAGTCAGAGTCCAACCATAATATTCTTTAAAGAATGGCATGCAATTGTCTTGTAAATCTCCTGGACAGTCACAGATCAGAAGCTGGCAAGGATGACGACATAGTTCTGATGGAATGTGTCTTATCTTAACCTTGAAGTTACAGATCTGCTCAGGAGCAGCAGTAAGAAATGAGAAATGCACTCAGACATTGGAGGGGACATAATTCTCTTTTAGACAGTGCGACCCAGTGTATTAGGGTCAAATGAAACACAAAGCCAGACAGACAATTTAAGGGCTAGAGCCTGGACCAGATAAAGCATCAAAACTGGTGGTTCACGCTGAGCCTGGGAGGAGGGAGCTTTCTGGTATGAGAAATGAGAATCTGCTGGCAGGATGATGGAGTGATTAAGGTAGAATCCTGATACCAGACAGAGAAAGAGAGGACGAGCCTCTGCAACCTTATCCTTGTGGAAATCTTCATGGGAAGGGGTGAACAGCTTCTCAAGTTTCTAGACAGTCTTTCAAGCAAGACAGTTCCCAGCCCTTTCTTGAGTATAGATAAAACTCTGGTAAAAGGATTAACCACTATAGATAGGCTGCAGCAACTAGAGCCTATAAGGACACTGAAAAGAGCCTCAGCAACCTTTCCTAACAACACCACAAAGCAAATTCACCTTACAGGCCTCTGAATGCTAGGGGAGAACACCTAAACCAGGGATCTGGACAGAAGTCCATATTGGAAAATCATCAAAGAACTTTGTGGTCAGACACAGTCAGAGCCCACATTCCAAGCCACTGACCGGGGACTCTTAAAAGTTGAATATCTCACCAGAAGAAAAAAACGGGATGGGGGGAGAGATGAAGTAGAAAGGAGAGAAAAAATTCCAAATGTGGGTAAAAGAAAAACATTTAGAAACTGTCATTCCCTAGCAATTACATAGCTAGTACTACAAGGAACCTGGGGCTATCCAGAACAACAGATATAAAGGTTAGCCATCGGCATTAACCAATCAATCTGAGAATCTTAAAACCACCCATCAGAGGTCCCTGGTATCAGTCTGCTCTGATCCCTCTGTAACTACTTTTCTTTTTTGGGACCAGGGATTGAGCCCAGAAACACTTAACCACTGAGCCACATTCCCAGCCCTTTTTTTGTATTTTATTGAGAGACAGGGTTGAACTTTTGTATTTTATTTAGAGACTGGCTTTGAACTTTTGATCCGCCTGCCTCCACCTCCCAAGTCCCTGGGATTACAGGTGAGAGACCCATCATAACTTCTTTTCAGTGCCAGTTGCCTCATGCCTTTTCTTAGATCTTGGTGTAGCACATTTTATTTACATCACCACTATGAGAAAAAGTACAAATAACAGAATTCTGGATCTTTCTCCAAGCTTATTTTTATTGTTTAGAAAGAATGAAAATCAATGAATAAGCTGCTTCACTGTACTACTCTCAGTAGTATTTAGAGGTAGTAATCATACCAACTGTCAAATTGCATAATAAATAAGATCTCTTCATTTTAGAGTGTCAATATAAATTCTATTACACCCACTAAGTGGGCAAAATCCTCCAGAAAGCCATGGTTAAAGAACAAGGAAGGCAGAGGGCATATGTAAACTTTCCTATCACCTGGACTAATTAATTACTGATGAGAGGCTTCAGTTGGCCCACGCTTGATTCCCATTTCTCCCCTAAGGCCCTTGGGGAAAAACAGTAGTTTAAGGAAAGATTAAATTGTCAGCCACAGCACTGTCTTCCAGGCGTCCTCTATGTAGTCTTATTCAGCAAATAAAACAGATGAAAACAAACCAAATTTACACAACCATATTAATCTGCTGTATGTTCTTTGCTCTTTATGGATATTGAAAGTACCAATGGTCTTAGGTATGTAACCCATACAGCATAAAACTAAAATACCCTCTATAAAGATGTTTTCTTGCACTGGATTTATGATTTCCAAAGTATTAGCCATGTGGCACTTCAACAAAAAACACAGCACAGAGATGCACATTACAGCTGTCCTGGCTGTCTAGGATTTTGTTAAATGGGCTGATAACTATCACTCCACCTCCACCAAAAGCCCATGAGCACCCAATTCAAGAGGAGTTAAAAGCTTTTTAAATGTCTATTTAAGAGACTGGATTAGGAAAGAGTTGAGGAGGAAGATTAACTGTGGTCATTAACACCTCTATCATTAACAAGCCACATATAGACAACACAAAGTTTATTAATAGAGAGGAGTATCTAGAGAAGAAATGTTCTCCCTTTGGCTAGCAAACATCCAGTTCATGATCTTTGAAAAATCGGGGGAGGGGGGGTTACGCGGGGTGGGGGGTTGCGGGTCGGGGAGTGGCTGTAGCTTAGAGGTAGAGCACATGCTTAGCATGTGGTGTGCAAGGTTCTGGGTTCCATCCCCAGCACCAAAAAAATAACCAGGGACTAAGGCACTGCTTCAACCAGCTACTGTGAGGCAATGTATGCCATTTGTTGATTATCCAGGCCTCCTGTCACAGTGAGCAAGGGAGTAAAAGACCTTTTGTTCTTTTAGATTAAAACATATACATTATAAATAGATATAAAGGCTGCCTTACAAATTCCATTTGGCTGCAGGGACCACCATTATTTTATAAATGAATGTGTACTATAGAACACAAAACTCAAAACTGCTTTGTTATGTCTGATAAATTGGTATATTTAGCAATAATAAACAAATTCTTATTATCTCATAATAATTTTGAGTTTTTCTTTTCCTTTTATTAAAATCTACTCAATTTCTTCTCCCAAGTGTCAGTCTTGAAATTTAGTTAGGGCACACCTAAATTCAACCATTGGGCAAAAGGTTAGATATCCAACTGTTCCAAGATTTATGAGAAAGTAGAACTTGGCACCACTATGGAAAAATGTCTTCCAGATGACGCTTTCCAACAACTTTCTCTGGAATGTACTAAACTCTTCTCAAGACACCCCATTCTCGGATGGGTGTTAATCTCGCACCCACTCCTCTCTTAATTAAATGTGATGAAGCATGAACTTAAAGACCTTGTTCCCTTTCACAAAGAATTTGGCAATTTCATCATAAATCTTTTTATTTTTTTAAGTTGTTGATGGACCTTTATTTTATTCATTTCTTCATATGTGGTGCTGAGAATCCAACTCAGGGACATTCGAGGAGAGCACTCTACCACTGAGCCACAATCTCAGCCCCCATCATAAATAAATCTTAAGAAAAATCACTATGAATTATAAATTTATACATACCACTTTGGCAGACCATGCTCACAAAATATGGAAGGGTTAAAAGACAACTAAAATGCTTACCACAAAATAGAATTACAGTTATAAAGCATTTTTCAAACATCATCCATAAAATTAAAACTCACTCCTTACCATGGTATTAGCTTGCAGTTAAGGATTACAAGGACCCCTTCAGGGTCCTTTCAACAAATCATCTATTTTAAGGAAGAACCTACATTAAGATAATTTTCCTTCTCTCAAAAGTCATCTTAGTTTAGTGGAGACGTTCAAGAGACAAACACTAACTTGCATAATCATAAACTAAAATCTCTAAAATCTCTCTAATTTCACTGTTGAGAAGATATTAAAATTTAAACCAATATACTAAACTCTGATTACCACAAGCTGACAAGAAAGAAATTTTATATAATTGGAATAAAAAATATCTCAGACTATAAAACTTCTGGGAATAAAAGAGCATTCCTTCAACATATGGCATGATTTTGTGCTTTACCATCACCTTGGTATATTTGCAACATGATTCTATTGAAGTTCATAGCCTACAATTTAGATAAATAAAATCAAGCCAGTATTGAATTTTCCCCATCCCATACAAGGGTATCCTTGGCAGCTCCTGGGCCATCTATTATGATCGCGACCAGTTTCACTCTGTGGCAATTTAAAAGCTGTAAAAAAAAATACATAATGGGTGATGACAGGAGAAACAAACCCACACCAGAAGTTATTGAACCTTGCAGGTCTTTGCAAGTGTCTCTATTGACATTTAAGTGTGAGTTACTATGCCACAATATCATAAAAGTGTGCTCTACACTTCAGATATATTGATAGTTAAATGCAAAGAAAGGCCACCATCAGATAAATGACTACAGGGATGGCCAATCTCAGACCACCCAGTTCTTTAACTGTTTTGACAAGTTACTTAAGCCAAGTAAGATTTTTCTTTTTGTCCAGTTTCCAACTACTTTCCCAATTCAAATCCTATGCCAAAGGGATGATTAATGTAGTCATACTGTTCTTGCTCTCAAATTGTTTTTTTGGTTATGGGATATTTATCAATATTGCAGTCTATTCCAGTCTTCAATTTAAGGGGATTTTAAGTTTCTCCCTTAGTTAAGTCAGCACTGGTTAGCACCTTAAAAGTTTGTTACACAAAAGCTACTTAATGGGCAACTTGTTAACAGTGTTATTCAGAACTTGGAATAAGTAGATGTGGAAGATCACTAAAATATGGAATTAGAAAGTTCACTTTAACATTAAGGGTGTTAATTATTTGCCCTACTTATTTCATAGGTTTGCTGTGGGAAAAATAAAATATTTTAGGTTTGGAGTTTTCTTTGTGGGATGTTTTTAACCACAAATTTCATTTTATTAGCAGATATAGAGCTAGTGAGATTCCATACTTAAGTGAGCTTTGGTAGTTTGTCTTTTCAGGAAGTGATTAATTTCACTAATACATGGAATATAGTGCCAGTTTTTCATACTACTGAGCTATATCCCCAGTTCTTTCCATTTATTTGACACAGGGTATTGCTAAATTGCCCATGCTGACTTTGAATTTGTGATCTTCCCACCTCAACCACCCCAGCTGCTGGGATTACAGGCATGTACCTCTGCACTTGGCTTAGTATCTTTTTTAATATCTGTAGGATCAGGAATGGGGGTATAGCTCAGTGATAAAGATCTTGCCTGGGTTCAATCTCTTCTTCTAGGGCTTTAAGGTGGAAACCAAGTCACTGACTTTAGATACGCTTGTAGTTAGGTACTTAATGCCTTAAGTGTCCCCCCCAAGCACTGCTTTAACTGTATTTCACGTTTGGATATGTCATGCTCTCATTGGCATTCAGCTAAAATATTTTCTAATTTTCTTTGTGACTGTGTGTTTGTGTGTTGTGGGGGATCAAACCCAAGGACTTCTACATGATAAGCTCACATTCTACCACTAAGCTACATCCCCAGTCCAAGATTTCCTCTAACTCATGGATTACTTAAAAGTGTGTTGTACAGTTCCAAATATTTGGTACTTTCCAGATGTCTTTGTTACTGATTTTAGACTTATTCACACTGTTAAAAAAAAAAAAAAAAAACCTTGACATGCCTAGGGATGTAGCTCAGTAATAACAGTTTTTGCCTAGCATGTATGTGGTTTGATCCCCAGCAATGCAAAAACAGAAAGCATAGTGTGCACAACTGAATCCTTTGAATTTGAGACTTGTCCTATGATCCAGGGAATGGTCTGTGTAGGTAAATGTTCTGTGTATATTTGAAAAGTACTCTGTTGTTGTGTGAACTATTCTACAAACATCAATTTTATTAAGTCTTCTATTTCCCTACTGATTTTTTTTAACATATATTTTTAGTTTTAGATGGACACTTTTGTTTATTTAGGTTTTTTATGTGGTGCTGGAGATCGAACCCAGTACCTCACACATGCTAGACAAGCACTCTACCACCTGAGCCACAACCCTAGCCCCCCTATTGATCTTTCTACGTCTCCTCAATTAGCAAGGTATTGAAATCTCCAAATATAATTACAAATTTCTATTAGTGCATTTTTTCCTTCATGTATTACGACGAAACTTTTATTATGAGCTGTATAAACACAGGATTGTTATGTCCTCTTGATGAACTGATTCCTTTATTACTTAACCTGCTGTTATTTGCCCTACCTATCTCCTAGGTCTTTTATTTAAAAAAAAAAAAAGAACAAGAAAACATTTGGAAAATATATAGGACATATAAGGTAAAATGTTTAATAGTGGAAGTTAAAAATAACTTTAATAAATTTTCTGAATTATCTGTAAGTTTTATCTACACTTGTCTCCAGCTACTCATATAAATGAAGTTTGCCTATGTTTTATCAGATCTTTAGACATAATTTATTGTTGTAAAATACTGAACAAATTAGCAGTATATTACCCTTCACAACTCCCTGTGAGGTGAGTCGTACTGATTTAGGGACGAGAAACAAGGCACACAGAGTTCAAGGATTTGCCTCAGAAACTAAACTTCAAGATTTCCCAGCCTGTTAGTTGACCTCTTTAGCACAGGGCGTTTTATTCCGACATAATTATGCCCGCTGGCTCAGATATGAACTTGCTTTATTCTAAGAAACACAGATTACGATCAGAGGAATACTTGAATTCAATTTGGTTTCTCCACTCCATGGAAGAAATAAATAATGTGTGTTGTAAAACTTGATCTTAAAACAGTCCTTTCAAGTATACCATCTCTCTCGATCTCATGCTTGCTAGTATCCTTCCTAGCAATGAAGCACAACAGAATAGGCACACGGTAAGTCTGAAGATTAAAATTGTAAGTGAAACTTGTTTCTATCCATGACCTAGTTGCAGATAGAAAAATTTATCAGTGTTTAATTTGGATGGACTACTATTCCTGGGAAATTCAAACTATACAGCCCTTAGCTTCACTACAAAGAGGGTGAAAATGGCCTAGTTAGTCCCTTACACCCTCTACAGAAAGTCTTTTACTTAAAAAGGTTTTAAGCACAAGTACTGGTTTGTTATCCTGTGTTAATGCCCTGGGGAGTTGATAATCAGCCAGCAAGTCAGTCTCTCAAGTCCTAGGAAAGACTACCAAAGGACTACACTGGTCCAGATGTTTGAACAAGTTACTTTTTCCAGTGTGAAGTAACACTTTTTATTTTTGAGTGATCTGCTTTTTATTTTTGAGTGATCTTTTTTTAGAATAAGTTCTTGAATGGCATTTATAATTATTGGCATAAAAATAAACTCCAAGATGACTTAGGAGCCACTTTGTAAGTTTTAGTCTCAAAAGTTATTAGCTATCACTTATCCAACTCCAGACCAGAGGGTAAAGAGCTCCCCTATTATGCCACTAGTTAATGGCAGAAACAGGACAAAAACCAAGGATTTTATTTTTATTTTTCACTTGCCTCTTTCCTTTTTAAAAAATAACCTTTTCTTTTTTGAGGCAGATCAAATTGATCTGCGCAGGGGGTAAAGAACCACGGTATAGTGGTCCAAATGGTGGTCCCCCAAAAGAGATTAAATTCCTAACCCCACAAATCTGTGATTATGTTATATAGCAAAAGATGTGATTAAAAGATCTGAGAGAATATGTGAGCAAAAAATGAAAATGGAAAAGAGGTGGGGGATCTCATGAAAACTGAAGGGAGACAAGAGTACAGGATGTGGGTCAGGGGAGGAGATAGAAGGGAAGGATGGGGGAACAACATATTATATTGCATACATGTACGAATATGTAACAATGAATCCAACTATTATGTATAATTATAAGGCACCAATAAATATATGGGAAAAAAGATCAGAGAGAAATTAGTCCTGATCATCTAGACTTAAATGCAATGATATGTATCCTCATAAGAGAGAGGCAGAGGGCTGGGGGTATAGCTCAGTTGGTAGTGCTTGCCTCGCAAACACAAGGCCCTGGGTTCAATCCCCAGCACCACAAAAACAAAATAAAGATCATTCAAATATCATCTCTTTAAAAAAAAAAAAATTACAGAGGCAGAGGCAGTTTTGAAATAAACACAAAGAACAAGACAATATGAAAACAGAGCAGAAGAAGAGGAGTCCATAATTCAAGGAATGGTAACTACCACCAGAAACTAGAAGAGACAAGGAACAGACTCTCCCTTAGAGCCTCCACAAGGGGCTCAAAACCTTGACCGCAGACTTCTGGTCTCTAGAATTGTGAGAATTGATTTCTGGGTTTTTTGTTGTTGTTGTTTGGAACTTTTTGTCTTTTGGGGACACTGAAATTGATCCCAGGGCCTGAGCTGTATCCCTAGACCTTTTTCTTTTTAGAGCTACATCCCCAGCCCTTTATATATTTTATTGAGACAGGGTCTTACTAAGTTGCCAACGTTGGTTGGCCTCTAACTTGTGATCATTCTGCCTCAGCCTCCAGAGTAGCTGGGATTACAGGCAGGCGCTATGGTACCCAGCTAAATTCCTGTTGTTTTAAGCTACAAAGTCTGTGGTGGGATGTTGTAGGAGCCAAAAGAAGCAAATAAACAGTGGAAGTAGAATTTTTTAAATCACAAACTGGAAGGCTGTGCATGCAGCTTAATGGGAGAGTGCTTGCCAACACGTGTGAGGCACTGGGTTTGACATCCAGCACTGAAGGGGAAGAAAAAAACAAAACAAAACACCAGCACCATAAACACCAGGGATCCTGAAGTGTAACTCAGAGGTAAGAGCTGTACTCAAAGCCCTGGTTCATTCCCCAACACACACCTCCATCATAAACTGGACATATATAAAACCAGGTACTGATTCAAAAAGAATTGTGCTTCACATAACCAAAAGAACAACTAAAACCTTTAAATCCCTCATTTCAAAGGGTAAATTGAGGCAACCACAGGCTCTAAGCTGCCCAAAAATAAATTGGCAGACCTGAGAAGACAAACTCAGAGAGGTCTAGTATTTACATAGCTGCTAACAAGAACAGTGTAGGTTTTTCCACAAACACACTAGCTGGTTGAAGTCCTGCACAGACTAAACATAGACAGCAGTTGTCACTGTGGGTGTTCTGCCAGCACAAGTGTAAAGTTGTCATCAAAAATGGATATGTGGCTTCAAATGGCTTACAGAAATCCAACAAATGTGCATCTTGAACTCTGCATAAGCCAACTCTTCTCAGGACGACCTGGACTTCTTCCTATTAGTACAATAATCAGTTAAAGTCACGCTCTATGAGCAAGAAAGGAAAATCAAAGTTTATGTTAGTGACAAAAGATAACTGCCCAGAGTCCAAGTTCATGAATAATGTGTAAATACCTACACTGAATCAAATGGTAACCACGCTAATATTCTGCTTTTAAAATCAATATCCATAGCCCAGTTTAGGCCCAATTTCAGGTAAACCAAATGAAAACAAAAATAGACCAAGTAAAAGAACAAAATAAAAGTTAAACATACTTTACCAGGTGGACTTATGAAATGATGATTCCAATAAAATATGGACATTATGCTGTGGTTAATAAAATGCCTTAAAAAAAAAAAAAAGAGCTGGGTGTGACCAAGTACTGGCTTAGCATGCAAGAGGTTCTGGTGGGTTTAAATCCCTAGCACCAAAAATCAATACTCTCTAGTGTTCCTCAGAAGCCTTTGCATCCTGAGTAACAAACCATTCTCTTTTCTAGTAAATGCTCTGAAAATCTCCAAAATTTTCTTAGACATTAAAAAAAAAAAAGTCACTTCAGATGTACACACTTTTTCCTGAGAGCTGACTGAGACAGACAGTATTACCCTATGTATATGTAACATTACATGAATCGTGATTCTACATTGTGTACAACAACGGAAATGAAAAGTTGTACCCCATTTGTGTACCAAAAAAAAAAAAGATGTATACACTCTTCCCTTATCTCCCAATTACCATCCTGCTTACCTAAGACTCTGATACAGCTGGACATGCATAGTGGCACAAACCTGTAACCCTAGCAACTCCAGAGGCTAAGACAGGAGGAGGATGGCAAATTCTGTACTAACTACAGAGAAGCCTTCTACTCAGGAGTTTTCAGACCAGGGAAGAGGTGTTATTTTCTTAGTAAATAATCCTTTTAGGTTAAGTTGCAATAGTAGGCCTCTAACTCTACTAAAATTGCTTTAACTTTTGTTAATGGAGGCCCAACACTTTGTATTATTGCAGAGTGGTTTAACAACCAAACCAGGTTTTCAAAGGCAAAGGATAAGTCTAGTTAGGATTTTCCATGTGATAGTCTCAGAATTTATTTATTTATTTATTTTTATTTTTTTTGGTACTGGGGATTGAACCCAAGGGCACTCCACCACTGAGCCACATCCCCAGCCCTATTTTGTATTCTATTTAGAGACAGGGTCTCACTGAGTTGCTTAGGGCTTCGCTTAGTCGCCGAGGCTGGCTTTGAACTCACAATCCTCCTGCCTCAGCCTCCCAAGTCCTGGGATTACAGGCGTGTGCCACCGTACCCTGTCTCAGAATTTCAATGAAAAGTTATCCAGGGCTGGGGATATAGCTCAGTTGGTAGAGTGCCTGCCTCATAAGCACAGCCCTGGGTTCAAACCCCAGCACCACAAAAAAAAAAAAAAAAAAAAAAAGAAAGAAAGAAAGAAAAAATATCCACTAAAATATTCCCACCACAGAGAAATGTTCATCAAACCTACTATCACATCAAGAGACTTCATAATAAAACAAGCAATTTTTACTTGCACAACTAGAAATGCTCAATTCACATGCTAAAATCTTTCAAAGTAAACTACATGGGTAAAAATGCCAAATAAGGGACCACCAATGAATTTGTTTATAAATTCAGGTTGCTTATACTGGAGATGAGAGGAATTCACTCAGAGTAATCTAAGGTGCTATGATCTGGTTGCCCATTCTTCACATCAGCGCCCCCCGCCCCAGTCAAAAAACATGGGTCTAGGGCTGGAGTTGTGGCTCAGTAGTAGAGCACTTGCCTGGCATGTGACAGGCCCTGGGTTCAATCCTCAGCACCGCATCTAAATGAAGAAATGAAATTAAAAAAAAAAGAAAGAAAGAAAAAAAAAAACATGGGTCTATAAACACTTGTGAAATCAGTTCAGAGGAAATGGATCTGATTTTTAAGAAAATTATATACGTTATAAATGAGAAAGTGTCAGTGTTCTTTGCACCTTTGGTAAAACTTGTTTCACTGTGTGTACAGTATCAGTGTAAAATCTATTTCTGATTGAGTCAAGGTCAAAAGAGAATTTGAGACTCTTATCCAAAAGAACCCAAGGTGGCAAAATCACTTAAATCAGGTGAAATGTGGCTCTCCATTACCAAAGGTCACTCTCACAACACCTCACCCATCATCTCCAGCCTTTCCTAATTTCCAATTGGTAAAATATTCTGAAGAAAATAAACTCTGGCATTGGTCATTTCAAATCAAGATTGTATTTTGTTGTTGTTGTTGTTTGGTATTCCTTTCAAACCTAAATAAACCAAGGATAAATATCTTAACCCACTATCACTTTAGTTTTTTAAAAGCTCAGCCACTGCATTATTGAAATAAGCTATAAATAGGTTTATAACTAGTAGTGTAGGTTTATCCTTTTGCAAGCACCAGTTAACATGGAAATCACTCCTCTATTCATCATAAGCTTCACTGAAATTATGTTTTTTGTACAAAATTGTAAAGGTCTCTCATTCTAAATTTACTTCATATGTATCTGATTTTATTAGCACTTCAATATTTCCCCCTTCACTCTAAATTTACCAGTGAAAATAAAATATTAAGATTGATTTAGCTGGGTGAGATAGCTCATGCCTGTAATCACAAAATGACTGCAAGTTTGAGGCCAGACTCAACAATTTAGCCAAAACCCTCAGCAACTCAGAAAGACCTTGTTTGAAAACAAAAAAAAAAAATAAGGACTGGGGGCATAGCTTAATAGGAAACTGCCCCTGGGTTCAATTCTCAGTACCAAAAAAAAAAAAAAAAAAAAAAGATTCTGATACAGCCAATATGTAATAAGAAATTATGTTTTTTCAAAAAAAAAACAACAAAAAAAAACACCCTAGAATAAGCACAGTGGGCATTACCAACAGAAGATAGATGGCAGTAAAATCCACTTTGAAGGAAATCTAACCAAAAGGCAATGAATGGTGATTCAGGTGATGGATGGTTCTTCCCTCCCCAATACCCTCCTTAAGCAACATTTTACCCAAAACCAGACATCCTCAAAGAACAGCAGAAAAGAGGGGCTTGGGAAATCTTTAATGGTGTGAAGGATACATTTATGTGAGGAAAGTTCCTCAGTGAAAGAGACCAAGATAAAAGCATACATAATTAAGAGAAAGGAGGTAATGAGAAGTACGTGATGACTGGAAACACAAAAACAACTGATTTGATTTTTTATTTAATTTTAATGACAAATTATCTCTGAAAAGATTTAAACAAGAGAAATCCAATCTGCCTCGATCCCACTGTGTTACATTCAGACATGGAGCCTTTCAAAACTTTCTCTGTGGACCTACAGACATACCTACTTGTCCGTGGAAATGTGATTATGATGTAGATTTTTCTTGGAGGCCTTCCATTAAGGTACATGTAGATTTCTCATATTTGTTCTAACATTTTAACAGTCTTCTAAAGAAACAAATCTAAAGACTCTCCGTTCCCCAAAAATCTAAAGTGGTAGATGTGTGATGTACCAAGATGGGGTAAACATTTTCCCTAAAAGGTGTATGGGATGGAATCCCAAAGGTTTCATTAGATTAGTCATTACGGATAAAACGTCCATTTCCCACGCACGATCACAGGTATTTAACTCCAAGTCTAAGAACTCCCTCTTTTGGAGTGCACGTCCTCCTACTGGCTCCGCACTTGGTCCATCCATTCAACTGCCCGACTCCCGCGCTCCCCATTGGAGTCAAACCGCTGCCTCTCGGAGAAGGCCAACCTACCGCGCGCTTCGTGCTCATTGGCTCAGTAAGATGCTGCTCAGGAGGGGAAAACCCACCTCCCACATTCCGATGGCCCAAGCGCCGATCAGTCGGCAGCTCAAGGCAGACCCAATTGGCCTACACACTTGCCAGTCAAATTCTTCGGCTGCACAGCTCCAAAGAACCTGCAGGGACAAAATATCCCGCCCCCTGTTCTTCTATTGGTTGGCCCGCTGCATCGTGCCCTTTCACTATCCCCCCACCCCGCGGTCCATTCATTTCACACAATAACGGGCCCAAACGGAGCCGGTTCAATACCTCGAATGCGTAGACAAGACTCTCTTCCACTTACCCGGGATCGAGAGTGATCACTCACACTAACGTCTGCCCTGTTCCTCTGTGGTGGGGCCGAACCACAAGCCACCGCTGCTGCCGCCTTCTGCGCAACGCCAACCGCCCGCCAAAACGGATCCTTCCCTGCGCCTGCGCAACCAATCCTGGAACCGGACCCTTTCTCCGCCCATAACGCCTGCGCAAAACAGGACACAACTCCCGCCACTACGCAGGCGCCATAGGTTCACCGCCCTCTCCCGCCCGCCATTTCACGTGTTCCAAGCAGCAGGCGGAACTTCATAACACGCCTGCGCATACTCGCCATTTTACTACACATGCGCTCTGTAAGTAGTGGCTGCAAAAAAGTTTTTACAAGACTGCTTATCTAATTTACAGTATTAACCATGTTTTGCCAAGCGAAGTGAATGTAACATGGGTGGGGAGGACGAAAAAGACATTTACCTACCCAGGGTTTATTCAAATATGAATGATTGGCGGGCTAGCCAATCAAACTGGTTAAGAGTATCGCAGCTCAGGAACCAATGGACTTCAGGGGCGGGGCGTGCGTAGAACGCCCAAGCGGATGACGTTATACAGCAAGTACGGCACCACAGACCAATAGTAGGAGTAAGTGATTTCAGACACCCAATCAGAGACCTGGGGGGGCGGAGTCTGCCAATGCCGAAAGCGAGGAGGCGGGATAAAAAGGCGAGGCTGAAGGTAGGCTGGTGGATACGTTGGTTAGCTTACTCCTTTCTGCCCGTAGACGCCGCCGAGAAAGCATCGTTGAAGTCTCTGTTCCTACTGCCGTCATGTCTAAATCAGAGGTGAGTTAGACGCTCTTTGAAACTTGACTTTTCTTTCACGCCCCTCCTGAGTTCGGTGGGATGCTACGTGGTTTCGCGGCTTGCACCAGCGGTTTCAGCAGTTCCTTCGGTCGCTGGCAGGGCCTACTCCTCCCAAAGTTGAGGTCGCCATTTTGTTGTCCTCGTCGTCGCCATGAGGCCGCTGTCGTTAATCGTTAATTATCACGCTGGGCTCATTAGTGGTGGCAAAATTCATAGACACATAAGGTCCCTTTTTGCTTTGTCTCATGGGCAAGTTTCATAGAGGTATTAGTGCCCTACCGAGGATGCACCCCTTCGTCCACTCCTTTTGTTGCGCGTGCGTCTGGAGTAGGAGCGCATGCGCTTGCTGCCACCCTGTCCTCAACACACCACAACCATCCCCCCCACTGATGGGGAGAAGCACGTGGCTTGTTGGGGCTTGATCGAACAATAAGTTGTATGCACGTTGGTGTCTGGTTTTGTTCTAAAGTCAAGCGTCCTTGATACAGCCCCCATTTAAACATGTCGTCCCCCCCCCACTCTAGTCTCCTAAAGAGCCCGAACAGCTGCGGAAGCTATTCATTGGAGGGCTGAGCTTTGAAACAACTGATGAGAGTCTGAGAAGCCATTTTGAGCAATGGGGAACACTCACGGACTGTGTGGTAAGGCTTGAAAGGGACAAAGGGCGTAGAATTAGTTGATGTCCTTGGCTTACCCTGATACTACTCCTGCCTGAATGCTTTGTGAAGGTGATTAATAGAATTGTTAGAAATATTGTGGCAAAGAGACTGGCTTTGTTCTTCAGTCTACAAAGCTACTTCTTAAATCTACAGTAGTGGGAAGCTGAACAGCTTTGTACACAGGATTGATATAAAGTTTTTTCTTGGCCTTAAAATAGAAATGACATTACCTTGTGGAGTTGGGCTGTGTGTTAACTGAATTAACACTGTTCACAGGTCATGAGAGACCCAAACACCAAGCGCTCCAGGGGCTTTGGGTTTGTCACTTACGCCACTGTGGAGGAAGTGGATGCAGCCATGAATGCAAGACCACACAAGGTGGATGGAAGAGTTGTGGAACCAAAGAGAGCTGTCTCAAGAGAAGTGAGTGATTTTCCCACCACCCCCATACTCATTTAGAGGTGTGCTGCTGGTGACTTAAGATTTGGGGATGTTCCAAGCTTTTTTGAAATTCTCCCTTTGGGGATAGATTTTATTAATCTAAAATAACTTAAGTAATTTTTCTCCTGTTAGGATTCTCAAAGACCAGGGGCCCACTTAACTGTGAAAAAGATCTTCGTTGGTGGCATTAAAGAAGACACTGAAGAACATCACCTACGAGATTATTTTGAACAGTATGGGAAAATTGAAGTTATTGAAATCATGACTGACAGAGGCAGTGGAAAGAAGAGGGGCTTTGCTTTTGTAACTTTTGATGACCATGACTCTGTGGATAAGATTGTCAGTAAGTAACACCTTGCCAGCATTTACTAAGGCTCCTAAGATCCATGTGAATTCTTGATCTTAGGACCAAATTTTTTTTATCTTTAAATTTTTTTAGTTCAGAAATACCATACTGTGAATGGCCATAACTGTGAAGTGAGGAAAGCCCTGTCAAAGCAAGAGATGGCTAGTGCTTCATCTAGTCAAAGAGGTACATTTATTTATTATTTAATTGCAAGTTAGATAATTTTGAGTTACTGTAAACAATATGTGGCTTAACACCTAAAACTTCTCTTCAGGTCGAAGTGGTTCTGGAAACTTTGGTGGTGGTCGTGGAGGTGGTTTTGGTGGAAATGACAATTTTGGTCGAGGAGGAAACTTCAGTGGTCGTGGTATGTATTGTTATCTAAGGCTATTGAAAATTGATAGTGACCATGTAATTTCATTGCTGTAGGTAACATCCTTTTTGCAACCCACAGTAGTTTCTAGTGACTTAGTTTCCAGAGTTATGTTTTATCAAGTTGTAGTTCTTTCATCACTAACCAGAAGTTGGTTGTAGTGTGCAATTAACATACTATACACATGGTATAAAACTTCTATTACAGGTGGCTTTGGTGGCAGCCGTGGTGGTGGTGGATATGGTGGCAGTGGGGATGGCTACAATGGATTTGGTAATGATGGTAAGTTTTTAAAGGAATATGTAAGTAAAAAAAATTCTGGCAACCTATACCTTTAGAATAGGCTGATAGAGACTAAAATTAGTGCATGATAAATTCAACTTGGCCAGTAATTCGCATGCTGTAAGGAGGCCTTTAGCTGTTAAATTTGCACCGGTTTTTATTGTTAAATACTTTTGTCTTATTGAGAAGAATTGTATTCTTGTAGGTGGTTATGGAGGAGGCGGCCCTGGTTACTCTGGAGGAAGCAGAGGCTATGGAAGTGGTGGACAGGGTTATGGAAACCAGGGCAGTGGCTATGGCGGGAGTGGCAGCTATGACAGCTATAACAACGGAGGAGGCGGAGGCGGCTTTGGCGGTGGTAGTGGTAGGTATCCAGTGATCCAAGTACTTGGTGTGATAGCTAGATTAGACTTTTAGTGTTTATGCCTGTATTGGAATTTGGAGCTCTTGAAGCATTGTGTGGTACACTGCATGGTACATTTAAAACAAAGTTTGCTGTGCTACCTCCTCCTGGCTTTAAGCTGGGGCCGCCTCACTCCCTTATAAGTAGATGGGTATAGGTGGATAGGGGTATCTTAATTTGAGTTAGATAAAGCAGTACCATGGCAGGATACTTAGTTTTGAAACTCCTTTGGGACCTTAGGCACTTAGTTGATTTATCCAAAAAGCTTGTATTTGCACTGGCCTTGGATGTAAAAGAACGACCTTAAGGCTGGAGAGTGCTTATGAATGCCATTGGGAAAATATTGTGTCGTGGTGAGTTGAATTGATGTACTTAAAATGGCTGGATTGTTCAACTGAATGCCTTGCCCAGGGGGAAAAAAAAGCAAGGATTTGGAGCTACCAGTTTGGGAGAAAGGCAGGCAGCTAATACAACTTCTTTTCATTCTGAACACTAAGCAGAATTGGGTGCTATCAATTACTTTCCCCAAGTAACAGACAAGTCCCTCTTTCCCTTCCTAGGAAGCAATTTTGGAGGTGGTGGAAGCTACAATGATTTTGGCAATTACAACAATCAGTCATCAAATTTTGGACCCATGAAGGGTGGAAATTTTGGAGGCAGAAGCTCTGGACCTTATGGTGGTGGAGGCCAATATTTTGCCAAACCACGAAACCAAGGTAGTATTACATATTTGTAACATTGGTTGGTTTCATAGGACTGCCAATTTTTAGCTAAAACTGGCACAGAGTTAACTTTTCAAGGTGGTATTATGTGTAGACAACAAAAAGCTGGTAGTTTTAAAATTTTAAGCAATTTGCAATCAAATTGGAAAAAAACCCATGACCTCTTCTTGTCTCTTTAGGTGAGGGTCATTTAATAAGCTGTTCCTTTGAACATCTCATTACTTCAATGTTCTTTCAGGTGGCTATGGCGGTTCCAGCAGCAGCAGTAGCTATGGCAGTGGCAGAAGGTTTTAATACTGCCAGGTAAGTAGTAAGCACCTTTTTATGTGTTGACTTAATTTTTATAATTACTGATGAACCCAGTAACCCTAATATAGCTGAGCAGTGCAACATAGTTAACATTATAATTGCAGTAAATTGTGGATGTTAAGTTAATATTCAGATTAGCAAAATTTGTGGGAAACAACTTGCTATTGGATTATAGCCTTGAGTCTTAATATGTTTAGATTAACAACTTTATTCCATATTGTTCAACAGGAAACAAAGCTTAGCAGGAGAGGAGAGCCAGAGAAGTGACAGGGAAGCTACAGGTTACAACAGATTTGTGAACTCAGCCAAGCACAGTGGTGGCAGGGCCTAGCTGCTACAAAGAAGACATGGTTTAGACAATACTCATGTGTATGGGCAAAAAAAAAAACTCGAGGACTGTATTTGTGACTAATTGTATAACAGGTTATTTTAGTTTCTGTTCTGTGGAAAGTGTAAAGCATTCCAACAAAGGGTTTTAATGTAGACTTTTTTTTTTTTTTTTTCACCCTGCTTTTTATTGCTAAATGTAATAGTCTGATCATGATGCTGAATAAATGTGTCTTTTTTTAAATGTGCTGTGTAAAGTTAGTCTACTCTGAAGCCATCTTGGTAAAACTTCCCCAACAGTGTGAAGTTAGAATTCATTCAGGATGATGCCAGGCTCAGAAACCTTGGTGTAGTTGTTGTGACCTGAAGTTGGAAGGGTCACCCAAGCACAGTTATGGAATTACTTGGTTATAAAAATGATTGTTGGCATATCCTATACAATACCTAAATTGAATAATGGTACCAGATAAATAATAGATGGGAGTGAAGCTTGTGTATCATCCATTATCATGTGTAATCAATAAACGATTTAATTCTCTTGAATGGAATGAAAACTGTATGGATTTGGGACTGGCAGATTTGTACTTTTCCTACCCACTACCCCTGAGTAATGTTGAATGCTTCTATCACAATGCAAGTTCAAAGCTCTGCCAGAGAATAGATAACAGTTGCTGGCTAGTGCCACCCCTCAAGTCCACAGATTAGAAGTGTTTGGGAGATCTTTTATAAAATGACAAATACCAATAAGAATTTTAATTTACATGAAAACAGACATTAAAGGAAAACTGCAGTTTTGCTGGGTCATGGTTGGGTGGGTCTAAAAAGGTTTATAGATCACCTAGTTATTTGGAGAGTAAAACTAGAACTATGAGGATACATGTTTTCTATGTAATTTCATGTTAACTGCAATTTTCCTTTAAATAAAACACAAGATGACACAATCATCCTAAAGTGTTAATTGTATAGAAATTCCAAATAGACCCAATAATTGTTATTTGTGCATAGATCGATCCTTTTGAGCCTTGCCTTTGGTGCCCTCTCAATTTCAGTGCCTTTGTACCTGGTAGCATAGATATTTGTTTATTCAATAGGACTGTATTCCATCCCATGGGTGTGTTACTTGAAAGTTTTGGGGAGGAGGGTGGTGGGGGCGGGAGGGGAGGGGTGGGGGTGGGGAAGCATGGATGGTAGTTCCATGATACTGGCTGAGTTTGCAATAGCAGGTGGAACCTTAACTATTGAGGGAGTTTGCAGATACCTCAGGATTCGTGACAATGCCTTTAAAGATCCAGGAGATGTTCAGCTACTAGGAACTGCTAGCAAGTATAGCGCGAATGGCTCCGAGCTCAGACACTCTGCAGCTGAGAGTAGACACTTGTGGTATGTGGAGTACAGATAAGCCAGGGGCAGGCCACGGCACGCTCCATGAAAGCTAGGAGGGAGTGAAGTTTCAGTGATCATCGCAAGGAAGGAGGCAGACAAGAGTAAGGCACACCTGACTCTTAGGACTAGCAGTAAGAACCAGGAGGAAAGGTTTTATTGCTATGCTGGTAGGTAAGAACAGATTTTACTTACATCCATTAGTTACCTAAAATCCAGTTTTCTGTTGTATTCTCCTTAACAAATTGAGCCAAAACTAGTCCAGTTAAGCTGCACTTGGTTTTTCTGGAGATGAATTGTCTTAAATTAACACCCTACTCTTCGTTGGCTCCCAATTGAAGGAAGTGAGCACATTAAATTATTTCCATTGTGAAAGTATATTTTTGCCCTTTGATTTTATTTATTAGCTTCCTTTGACCCATTTCCTTAAAACAGTGGCTCAAAGTAATGATTAGAATCCTGTCCCCAGAATGGTGGGAGGTTGGGTGGGCTGTTAATGGGAGGTGGGAGGTATAGATTGAAGATGGGACTTGGTCTCAGAAAAGAGCTAGTTCTAAAAGGTTGTTTACTTTTCTAGGGAGGAATCTGCTACTACACGCTTATCAGCTCAGTTTTTTTAAAACCAGAACTTCTATCCAAGTTCATTGCTAAAAGGTAAGTTTTAACAATCAAGAGCACTTTTCCAGATTAAGAATGAGAAGTTGCATCTCAGACCAAAACAAAAAGATTTTCTGATGTCCAGTTGTTTGTAATGGGCAAAATTATTAGCACAATTGAGTATTATCAGAAATGAGTAGATAAAATTGTAGTCTTCCCATGTTGCTTATATAAATACTGATGAATCTTTCTTTCTGCAGGAACATCCTTGTGAGGACAACCTTGAGTCACTGTACTTCATTCTCACTGCCATGCAGTTGGTTTTTAGCTGCTCTGCAGCTCTGTAATCATTCAATTTTGTGAGTGAGTTTTCTAATAAACTGTTTATATTAGCTTTGTTTCTTGTTTTTCTTGTCTCCCTCCGTGTTTATAGTAAATGACCTGATGCTATGGTCTTTGAGACCATTTCAAATTGGAGGATTGGAAATGGGTTTTAGTGATAACACTAGTTGTGTCTGGTTAGCCAGAAAAACAACATGGATGCTTAAAATGAAACCATGTTGTTTGAGATATGGAAGAATTGAGTCCTGAAGTGGTTCTGATACTTGTTCTTTTCATACTTGTGCTGGGAATTGAACCCAGGGCTTTTAGCTTGCTAGAGGCATGTACTATGCCCCTAAGCTTCTATGTTTGCAATATGTTCAGGGTTATCCCCACTGAGTCATGCTTTTAATAAAAACAAAAAAGCACAGTAGGAATAATACGGCTCAATAGAAATGTTTATTATTGCTACTGGGGCATGTTTGTCCTTTTCTAACTGTTGGCAAGGAAAGCTCAAGTTAATAAAAGCTTAACACGTGACACTAAGTTCAGTGGACCTCTTGGGAGCTGTGTACCTATTGTGGAGGAGTATGATAGAACTCATCGTTGATTAACAAGTAAATATTGACTAGATATGTCAGATTTAAAACTCAAGCCAGGAGTAAGAGGAATTGGTTGGGGCTGGGGATATAGCTCAGTTGGTAGAGTGCCTGCCTTGCAAGCACAAAGCCCTGGGTTCAATCCCCAGTACCGCAAAAAAAAAAAAAAAAAAAAAGAGGAACTGGTTATGGAAAGAAAGTGTTTCTCAAAGCTACTAAGCCAGCCAGGCATGGCATGTGCCTGTGATCGTATCTACTTGGGAGACATGTAGGAAGATGATTTTGAGGCTAGCCTGTGCAACAAAACCCATCTCAAAAGTCAAAGATGATAAGCAAAACTTAGGGAAAGCATGGTGTGGTGGCTTATGCCTTGTTCTAGCAATTCTAGAGGCTAAGGCAAGAGTATCACAAGTTGGAGACCATCCTGGATAATTTAAATCAACCTCAAAAAGGCCTTAGTGGGGGTGGCTCAGTGGTAAATCACCCCTGGGAGGTTTTTTTTGTTGTTTTGAGGTGCTGGGGATTGAACCCAGGGCCTTGTGCTTGCAGGGCAGGCACTCTACCAACTGAGCTATATCCCCAACCCACCCTTGGTTTAATTCCCAATACCAGAAAAAAAAAAAGGTCAGCTTAGAAGCAAATGTATGAGTTTATATTCAAGGAAAGTTCATGTATCCAGTCTAAGCTGTCATTTGTGGTACTGAACCCAACGCTTAGTAGACCAGTACTCAATCACTAAACCACATTCTCATTATTTATTCTCTAAATAAAATACTTGTATTTTTTTAGAGAGGGTGTCAATGAGTTGCTTAGCTTCCTCACTTTTGTAGAGGCTGGCTTTGAACTCGGAATCCTGCCTAGCCTCCCAAACCCCTGGGATTATTGGTGTACACCACTGCAACCAGCCCTAAATTCTTAACAAAAAGAACAAGGTGAACTACAGGGAAAATTTTGCCTCTGATCGTACTGTTATTCTGAAATATCCCATGGTATGGGTCTAGATTGTCTTCTGAGCCTTATATATTTGAATAGTGCTGTCAGGGATCTGTTCATGACTTGGATTTGCTAAAAGGTTTCTTTTGGACACTCATTTGGACGGGAAGGACAATTCTAGGATCCTATAGTTCGCTAAAATAATTCCTATTGAAAAACTTGAATTTTCTCATTCTACTTTGCTACATGCTTTACTTGCACAAGATTATGAAAAGTAAATTCCTTTTTTTTCTTTTCTTTTTTTTATATTGGGGACTGAACCCAGGAGCCTTAGCCACTGAGCCACATTCCCAGTCCCTTTTTATATTTTGCTAAATTGCTGAGGCTGGCTTTAAACTTGGGATCCTCCTGCCTTAGCCTCCAGAGCTGTTGGGATTACAGATGGGCACTACCATACCTGGCAAATTACATACATATATATTTTGGGGTTTTCAGTGGACCTTTCTTTGCAGTGCTGAGAATCCAACCCAGTGCCTCACACACATTAGGCAAGTACTCTTCTACTGAGCTACAACCCCAGCCCAAATTCTGTATTTTTTTTTTTTTTTTTTTTTTTTTTTTTTTTTTTGGTACTAGGGATTGAACCCAGGGGCACTCAACCACCTGAGCCACATCCCCAGCCCTGTTATGTATTTTATTTAGAAACAGGGTCTCACTGAGTTACTTAGGGCCTCGCTAAGTTGCTGAGGCTGGCTTTGAACTCGTGATCCTCCTGCCTCAGCCTCCCAAGTGCTGGGATTACAGGCCTGCGCCACTGCACCCGGCGAAATTCTGTATTTTTTACATGAGGAAATAGACTAATGTCTAGTTCAAGTTTCTGTAACCACTTGATCACATAACCCAGATAACTTCCAACTTTTGCTTTAGACTAGCACATACCGACTACATGTGTTGTCTTCCCTTGTTAGAATGTGATCATGAAAGGGCTTTCTCATGTCCACTGTCTTCAATACCTGAAGCTTAGTGGGTAAATATTTGTTGACTATCTAAATGTTAATGTTCCTGTGAATTACCTTAAGTGAGCTTGAATAGGAGGAGAAAAGTCCTCAATGTCTGATGTCCTTCATGAATACAATCAAACTTATGATCAGCTAGCCTATTACTGAATACTGGAAATGTTCCAACATTATTTTATTTTATTTTTTTTTTGGTGGTGGTACTGGGGATTGAACCCAGGACCTTGGGCATGCAAGGCAAGCACTCTGCCAACTGAGCTACATCCCCAGCCCCTTATTTTCAGTATTTTGAGAGAATATAATGTTGACAAATTGGAGTATCTTCAAACCTGTTAGAAATATGAAACTTCAGGTTTCTTTTATTGTTTAAACCCAGTCTAGAGACCATGTGTTTCAGAATCTGTAAGCATGAAGATTCTACATTTCCCATGTCCCACATAACTTTTTTCTTTTAGGTCTCAAAATCTGCTATCAGAACCTGGAAGTGTGTTTTCCCTGTTGGGATGGAGTTTGTAAAATTGTATAGTAGGATAGAGGTAAAATACTGAAAAGAGGAAAGCAGTATGATTCAGTGACTGAGAAGATTGAGAAATACCCAACTAAAAAACAAAAGAGATTGTTGTGTCAGGGAAGTTTGATTGAACTTTGATATGACTAAAGAATCTAAAGCTTAGTCTAATATATCCTGTCTTTTTGTGGAAGAAGGCTAATAAAAAATGTTTCAAGGTCTTGAAGAGGGTCCCAAAACAAGAATGGGCAGCGTTTATCTAACATAGCCAAAAGTTTTGTAGGAATGCACATTTTACTTCACTGTGGAGTAGGTTTTACCAGGGCTTGGGTATGAAATGCTCTGAAACTTTGGTATCGTATCAAACTCATTCTAATCAAGAACAGCTTAGTTTTCTGAGAGCTCTGGCACATCATGACCAAAGTGGAGAAGCAAGAAACGGGAAAAAAAGCCTGTGGGCCTTTCTGTGATCCACAGATAAAGGAGAGATCTATCTGAACAGGTCATGAAGGCATGCACCTGTAATCCTAGCAATTTGGAGGATTGCAAGTTCAGGGCAATTTAGTGAAACCCTCTCTCAAAAATAACAAGGATTTGGAGTTTATGTAGTTCAGTGGTTAAGCATCCCTGGGTTCAATCCCCACTATCAAAAAAAAAAAAAAATCTAAACTTCAGGGACCTTGCATGGAGGGTCCATCCAGCTTTGGCAGCTCTACCCAGCTTTATAAACAGGCCACCAGGGAGTGGGTTCCTCAGATCATCCATTGCCCCTGACGCTCTAAAGGGGGATGAAAGTGGTAGGTCTCCAAACTGCTCCAGCTCAAATTTTGTGTATTTGAAATGAGTTTGGCAGAATTCCCTCCCCACCCCCAACCATCAGTGTCCTAGGAATGCTCAACTTCATTGCCCATGTCTCTCAAGAAAGAAAACACAATGGAAAGCTATTTCTGCAGAACTTTTTATAGACCAAAGTCTATACTAGAGGTGGAGGTTGGAGGCCTGTAAGCTAAGCCCCTCCCCTGAACTAAAGACAAACCTCACTTTCCTTACTCTCCTGGTCCCGTTTTTGTTTGTTTGTTTGCAGTGCAGAGGATTAAACTCAGGACTTTGCACATGCTAAGTATGCTATGAAAGCAAACAAAACCTCTACCACTGAGCTGCATCCAGTCAAGGCAAGCCTCTTTAAACACAACTTGAAGCTTCCAAAAGCCAGGGTTCCCCCTTTCTTCTTTAGTTCTAGAAAACTCAGTGTGTTCTGGATCTCAAGGTTCCCTTTATCAGAAGGGAATGAGGGAAATCCCCATTATCAGTCCCTGTCTCCTCTGGGCCGGCTCACTCTGTGGCCTCTGTCTTGGTCCCCCGGGGCACCAAGAAGATGGCCCCATCTGCAGCCTGTTGCAGAGCATACTCATCAGGGGAATAGCTATTGCCAGATTCATCCCGAAGGTGCTGGAAAATGTCACGATACAGCTCTGCCAGCTGTTGGCGCATGACCTCTAGGGTACGGTCTGCCTCTCCCCGGGCCCTGAGAAGCCTTTCCCTTTCATTGCCCAGCCGCTCCAGCTCTCGTTCCAACTGCACAATGGTTTCCAGCTTTCTCTTGCGACAGTTCTGGGCAGCCACCTTGTTCTTGCCCCGACGACGGATGTCCCGAACTAGTGCCAGCTGGCTCTCAGTCAGCGGGTACCGTGCCAACAGCTCATTAAAGTCATCTACCGGCAAGTTGACAATCTTGTCCGTAGGGAAGGGAATCTTCATGGCCAGGGCCCGACGCTCATCTCGACTTCCTGCCTCCCCCCGTGCAGTAGGCTTAGGGCGCACAGGGCCTGAGGAGGGCTCTAAGGCCATGGGGGTCTCAGCAGATGGTAAAGCATAGTTGGGGTGGGCCAAAGAGTTGGGCATAAGTGAGTAAGGGTACTCCACTGGATACATCTCTACATACTCATTCCGCCGCCGAGCAGCCTCTGTCCCCTCCAGCTCAAGAGATTCAGCATCACTGTAGTTGAGGGATAATCCTGAGTCTGATTCTGGGTCCTCTTGGGGCTTGGGTGGCCCTGCTGGCAGCCCAATGTCCAGAAGGGTTAAGGGGTCTGGGAGGGGCTCACTGAGCAAGCCTGAGAGGGTCAGTGGCTTAGAGACGGGAATGGCCATGTTGCTGTAAGAGTATGGGGGCTCTTCCGGAACATGAGTCGCGGATGCTGGGAGCTCATAAGGTGGTGGAGGAAGTTGAAAACCTGCATCTGGGTGGATTGAGCAGGGACAGTAGGTTGGGGGTGGTGGAGGTCCAGGGTATGGGGCTGGGGCTTGGGGCTCAAAGGATGGTTCACTTGGAGCATTTAGACCCTGCAAGGAAAGAGAAAAGAATTTGGAGACAGGCTACCGAAGAGAAGTCAGCCCTATCTCAGAACCAAATGGGATCCCTCCCAAAGACCCAATGAGGTAGTAACAAGGGAACAGAAAGGTGCCCGAAACTGGAAGCTTCTTGCAAAGTAGTGATGCAACCATTCCAAGAAAGCAGCATAAGCAAGAATAGAGATCACTTGGATCAGACTTCAGAGAAGGCCACCTAACATTGGAACAATTACAGAACCTCCTCCTCAAGAGAAGCTCTTACTGGATTAAAATGGCTCCTGCTCCATTATTCCTTCAGGAAGGCAAGGTATTGTTCGCTAAACTGACCCCTCAGAACCCCATTCTGCTGTGGTAATCTAGGGTCAAAGGGTCAAGTTCAGCCCCTGGGCATGCCCTGGGTGCCAGCAGAGGGAGCTGTTGTGTGGAAGGAGGGCCTAGGGCAGATCCTGAAGGTTCCAGGCCTGGTGGCTGGGGAAGGAAAAGGGCAGGCACAGAGACAGGGCTGGGGGCTAAGAAGCACCTTGGGGAGCCTGCACCAGTTCTACCCTCTAACTCTTCAGTTCCTCTGTCTCTGCCCAGGTGCAGTGAGGAGAGAACATGTGGGAAACAAGGCCCCCAGCCCACATAGGGGAGCCACCCTGCTCCAACCCAGCTGGGAACAAAGGCATCATTGTTAGGCCAACAGACACCCCTTTGTCCAACTTGTAGGAGGAGAGGACCCCGGCATAGTCTGACTCCCCTTCCTGAGGCCCCTGAACTACTGCTCTGCTACCTGGGGGAGAGGGGCCCTGTTGCTAAGGGCAAAGGGAGGAAATAAGGGAAGAAGATGAGCAGGATTGGAGGAGAGGGAGGTCAGAACAAAAGGTGAGAAAGGGAGGGCAGAAAAGGAGGTAGGGTAGAGAGAGGTGAGCAGGTGGTTTCTGAGAGGGGCCTCCACCCTAATCAAACACTTCCCCCACCACCACCACTCCTACCTGTCATCCACACTCCCTTCTCCTCATTGTCCCTAGATGTTTCCATCCACAGTTCCCATTCTCCAGCACTTTTCCAGAATTGGCAAAACTGCCAGCCTGAGGCCTGCTCCCTTCCACCCCTGCCCCAGTCCTCCCTCCTGCTCACCTGCAGCTCAGCAATGGACATGATCTCTTGCCAAGTCAGTTCCATCTCACCCAGCTCCACAGTGGGCAGCTGTGTCACCCTGTTCCTGCTCTGCTGGGGAGGACACGGGGGCATCCTACTGGGCCAGGGTCTGGGCCAGGCTCCCCCAAAGCCTGAAGGGCCCCAGCAACCTGTGTGAAAGGAAGAAAGGCATTAGAGCAGCTTCTGCTAGGGCCGGCAAGTTTGTCCTTCCTCTGTGGTGGTGTTTCCTCCAGCTTTACCTGAGGGGAGGGAGACCTTGCCCCTCACTCATGCTGGACTCATCAGCCACCTCCTTAGGCTGGAAAGTCCTTTTGTGTATTGTGGTATCCATCTCAGCTACCATGGCCATGGTCATTTCCCTTAGAAGCACAGTAAGCTTTTACCTTCTTTTCAAACAAGGTGCTTTCTCCTTGCCCTACTTCTTACTCTCCAAAATTTTATTCCTGGCCAGAGACAGGGTCAGATCTTCTGAATTTTTTAAGCTTGGTTTGGTTTTCCATTTGGGGAAGAAATATCAGGAGTCGCCCCACCTTTCCTCCTGTGTCCTCAGTTTTAGGGTCTCAGCCTTTTCTTCCCAAGATGAGAGTGAGTGGGGATCCCCAAGGAGTGTGTTTGGGAAGTGCAGACAGCCCCTCCTCTTCTCTGAGATAGGGCCCAGGCCTGGTGGCTGATAGCAGCCCTGCCCTCTCCTCCTATCCTGACCCTGGGCTTCCCTGCCTGGGCCAGATAAGAGGTTTATCAGCCGCAGGCAGCAGAGGCAAAAAAGGAATGGGCTCTGGAGACACTGGACCTCTTCCCTGTGTCCCCACAGGGTCATCTTGGCCATACCCCAACTCACATAAACAGGGGTCTTTCCTCTTCCAAGGAAATATGACAACCATAGCAAAGACTTAAGTACTTGTCAGAACTGTTCTAGGCCAAGCATGTTGGTGCACTCCCTTAATCCCAGCAACTTGGGAGGCTTCAGCCTTAAGCAGGAGGATCACAAACTCAAGGGCAGCCTCATCATCTTAGTGAGATCCTTGGTTGGTGGACTGAGCAAGATCCTGTCTCAAAAAAAAAAGAACGAAAGAAAAGGAAGGAAGGAAGGAAGGAGGGAAGGAAGGAAGAGAACTGTTCCAAGCATTTGGAACAGTTTACAAGCATTATTAATTTATAACTTTACAAGCATTATTAATTTATAAGATTGATTTTCATAGCTAGGTGCAGTGGCACACACCTGAAATCCCAGTGACTAGGGAAGCTGAGGATTGCAATAGCTTAGCAAGACTGTGTCTCAAAATAAAACAGTAAAAGAGCTGAGGATGTAGCTTAGTGTTAAAAAAAAAAAAAAATTCCACAGATCCTATGAGGTTTTCACCCAAGCTGAAAAATGACAGGATGTGATCTGGAACCTGATTCTGCTCACATAATGCCTCCCAGGTACCACTCTCTGGGCTTCTATTGGCAGTCTACCTCAGCCAGTTCATTCTATGGTGTCTCAGTCTCTTTTTTCTTCTGGGCAATATCATATATATATATATATATATGTATATATATATATATATATGTATTTTGGTACTAGGGATTGAACGCAGGAGCACTTTACCACGGAGCTACATTCCCAGGTCCCTTTTTGTTGTTGTTGTTTGTTGAGACACTAAATTGCTTAGGACCTTGCTAAATTGCTGAAGCTGGCCTCAAACTTGTGACCCTTTTGCCATCCTTCTGCCTCAGCCTCCTGAATTGCTGGTATTACAGGTGTGCGCCACCATGCCCTGCTGGGCAATATCTCTTTAGACCTTTGAGTACCACATTCCCTTCCAGCCCCTTATTCTTTCCTCATTTATAAAACTAGGGAGTTGGACAAGTTGAACTTGGAGGTCTCTTTCTGCTTGACAGCTTCAAATTCTCAGAAAACTCTCATCACTGTTTGTCTTCCTCTGCCAGTCCCCTTCCTATTCCCTGACACCTATCTCTCCCTTCATCTGTTCACCTTGTCTTCAGCAAGACATTCCATGTAGATTTGGCAGGGGCTTCCAGATCTCTTGGGGCCAGACACTGCATGCGCATACTCACATACCACCACCACCTCTATGTAAGTAAAGAGAAGCAGGCTAGCAGTGAAGAAAACCTATAGGACAGAGGGTAGTATGACTGAAGAACCTCAAATTGTATGACCTTGGATCAATCACCACATGGATAGACCATCACAACTATTTAATATGGAATTTACTCTTGGACTTACCACAAAATTAGTGGGAAGTACAAATTATTCTTTTGAAAGAGGATCTCCCTGAGTCCTTGCTTCCGCCCCCTTGTTACAGTGCCATCCCCAGAGCTGGGAGTTGATGTAGGCACAGGCCCTTGGCCAGTGGGCAGAGTGGGTGGGGTGTTTATGTCTGTCCGGGATGCCATTTCAACACCGGAAACCCACTCTCCCCCACCCAGGTTTGGCGGAAATTGCCCAAAGGCAAAGTGAATGGAGAAGGGGGCTTGGAGGGTAGGAACAATGATTCTTGCCTCACAGTTCTTCACCCACCTCACCCCTCCTTTGTCTCTTCTGTCTTCCTGGATCTGAGTCTGAGGTGCAGTACAAAGATTCTGCCCTAGGAGGCAGGAGACTGGTTCTCTGGCCTTCAAGATGCAGGACCCTGGACAAATTATTTCACATTCAGTCTCTTCCATCAATTGAAGACAGGACTGAAGACCTCATTGCTGAGAGGAAATAGATTGCATCTAGTTCTGGGAGTCACAGACTTTGTGTACCACATTCACCTGGGATACATGTGAAAAACGATTCTGGAAAGCTCTTGAAGACCTGCTGAGCTGAATTCATAGTGCAGGAACCAGCATTTTAACAAGTACCTAAAGATCCTCATGCAACAGACCAATTTCACCATGAGAAACACTAAAAGAGTCCATCTGGTATGGATTTACAGGAAAGAACACAAAGCCAGAAAGGAGGTCATACTTCTCTACACTTCTAGCTTCAAAACTTTGATCCAGGCAGTTCCTCTCTGAGCCTAGATATCAGTCCTTTCTTCTTTTTTATTTTGAGACAGGGCAGGGTCTTGCTAAGTTTCCAAGGCTGGCCTCAAACCTGTCATCCTCTCTCCTCAGACTCCTGAGTGGCTGGGATTACAAGCATGCATCACCACACCTGGCCATATCAACCCTTTCCAATGAAGACATGGAGCTTAGTCTCCACCCTCTTCCTGTAATAGGAAAATCAGAAAATTGGAAGAAGAGTAGGGGGAGGCAGGAGGCTGAGAGAGGAGTTGAAGAGACCTCTGGACCAGCTTGAGCCAGCTGTCTGGTGAAGCAGCAAGTTTGCACCAGGCTACAGGGGAAGAGGGAGACTGATGTTCCCAAAAACTCAAGAATAACAATAATAGGCTTTATAACAATAATAGGCTTTTGGGGACCTAGCAGCCTACCTTTCAGAGGAGCAGCAAGTTGGCAGATAGTGAATAGATCACTGAGGAGGGTGTAGACAGAACTGAATCAAATAGAATGGCCATAAAGAATGCAGAAACAACCTGGTGCAGGGCCACAAGCCTGTAATCCCAGTGACTCAGGAGGCTGAGGCAGGAAGATCAAGAATTCAAAGGCAGCCTCAGCACCTTAGTGAGGCCCTAAGTAACTCAGTGAGACCCTGTCTCTAAATAAAATATAAAAAGGGGTTGGGGATTTAGCTCAGTGGTTAAGCACCCTTGAGTTCAATCCCAGGTGCCAAAAACAAAAAAAGGGAAAGATTGGTAAAGTGGAGTGGCCTTCCCTGTATCCCTTTTCTTTTGTAACAAGCAGCTTTAAATCTTGAAGTCACACACCACTTTACTCCACTCCTTCTCTTATTCCCCAACATTATGGATCAGGTAGAAAAGAGGCCATCATCAGGGACTAAAATCCATTCTCCTAACTCTCCCAGATGGTCCCAGTCAGAAGATTTTTTTTTTTTTTTTGGCGGGGTTGGGAATTGAATCCAGGTTCGTGTACATGCTAAGATGTTAAGTAAGGCTCTAACACTGAGCCATACCCCCAAGCCCTCAGGAATATCTTATCACAATCCCAAAATGCTCACAGAATGATAAGGAACTTTATGCTGAGGCATACAGGATCATTAGGAGAAGATGCTGGGGAGAGGAAGACATTTGGCCCTGTCCCAGGGCTCTTAACTTCTTTGACAAGAGGATATGATAGAGAGGGGGCTTGCCTCAGGGTGCCTGTTCTAAGGCTTATTAGCCTACCCCCACTTCTCCTGGTGTCAATACAGAAGAAGGATGGGGAAGAATGAGTAAAACTTGGAGTGTGGGTTGGCAGGTGAGCAACTTAGTTAAAAAAGATTAGGAAGAACTTCCAAAGAGGGAGAGGCACACAGAGACAAGATAGAGAAACTAATGGTGTGAAGGAAAGGGGAAGAGAGATTTGGGCAGAGTGAGCTCAGTCCTCTGGGGACATATATGACTCAAACATGTATGGGAACAAGGGAGAGAGGGGGACCGGTTTCTGCTATCCTGTCATTCTATTCCTAGACCCCAAATTCCAGTCCTCTGAAACCAATGACTAAAGACTACGGTCTCAGCAGATCAGATCCCACTCCCATTGTCTTCCACCGAATCCCCACTCCCAAGTAGCCAAGTTCTAGACGGAAGGAAGGACATTGGGATGCCTTCCTCTCTGTTCCAGTGCCAGCTGATCCTGACTGCCACTGGGCCCAGACAAGAGAAGGGGCAATGGGAGGCAAGAATCCAGCACCCTTCACCCAACTAACACATCTTGCTGAAGCAACACTTCTCAGAAGTCCAGATATCCAGTGTTTCCAATCCTGCCATTCCCCAAGACTTCCCATCAGGATGGACAAGGCAGCAGAATGAAATGTGTAGAGGACAGGGTGTTACCATAACACAAACACCAAAGGGTCCTTTGGTATCCCCGGGACGGTCCACCAATTGAAAGGTTCCTTCTGGCTACTCTCCAGTTCCTCAAGGGTGTCTCTGGGGACCACGATGTGGTCCGCAACCACGGCCTCCCAGCAGAAGGATCCCAGAACACCCAAGAAGCCATCTAGATCTTCTCCCAGAGAAGTTCCCAAAGATGTCAAATTCCTAAATTCTCAGGGGCAGTCTGGGAAGGTCTCCTAGAAACATCCTGAAAGTTTTCTCCCTCCACCTCCTCCACCTCCCCAGCGTGCCCCTTGGGTTCTACTGGAATCACTCCCCTCCCCCATCCCACCTTTCAGGCACCTGTGGCAGAATCCAAGCAGGATGAGGCGAGAGATGAGGCTCCGGGTGCTGTCTCTGGGGAGGCTAGGTCAGAACTGACACCTCCTGGGCGAGGATCCCTGTTACCTCTGAGAACCGGCCAGGGCTGCGCCCCGCCCCCGGGCCATTGCTGGGCGCTGAGTGTGGAGGCTCCAACCCGCTGAGCGCAGAGAATCCCGAAGCTGTCTGGGGCACCGGACTTGTCTCTCAAGCCCTCGGCCTGAGTTCTCAGTCCTTCCTCCAACCCTCCCCTTTCCCCGTGGCCCTCCTCTCCTCCTGCCCCTTCTGGCCAAGAGAGGAAACTTGAGCCCGGTGTGGTTTCTGCCCACACCCCGCCCCCGCCTTACTCCCGGCCAGCGGGGGCACGCAGGGCTTCAAGCCTCTCCCAGCCCTCCTTTTCAGCCCAGGAGCCCAGCCAGGTCTGCGCTTCTCCCATGCATATGATGAATTTCAACTTGATGGTCCACTCGAGAGTGACCTCTAAACTGTATGCAGGTCGGAGCCTCCTTCCTCTGCCCACCCCCCCGTGGCTTTCTTAGGGACAGGGAAACTGAGTCATAGCAAGGTGAAGGGCAGCTAAAGGTAAGGGCCAGGTGTCTGGCTTCCCAGTTGTATAGGCAGGTGGGCATATAGAGCACAGCCTTGGTTTAAGGAACACCTAGGCCCTGAGATCAGGGTTAGGGACCTATTTGGGGGAGGAGGGGCTGATACTGGCTGCTTTGATGTGTCCTTTCACCTGTAGATTTCTCCCTTTCCCCCTCAGCCTCAGATGTCCCAGGACAAAGGCTTCTTTCTTGGCCAGGTTTTTGTTTTGTTTTGTTTTGCTTTGTTTTGTCAGTGTGTGAAAGAACTTGGGTTGAGGGCTGCCCAAAAAGGAGATTATCCACCTCACATAAAGGAGCCCCCTGCCTGCCTCTGCCTCCTTTTTTTCAGGCAAGACATTCAAGCCACACGGCAGCCACATACCTTGGACAGGCCAGGATACTTGTGCAGGTTGTCAGATTTATCCCCAAGCAGCTCTGTGTCAGGCCTACCTGTACCCCTAGAAGTCTCTCGTGCTTTTGTCTCCAAGAGTTTGATCCAAGCCCCAGGCCAAACAGATCTCTCATTAGAGAGTAGGAGAAATCCTTCTTCCTCCCCAATGTTTAGTAGTTTTCAGCTGTAAGGAAAGTCCTTCATGGCTAGCTTCAGTACTTAGAGCTGCAGCTTATACTCTTTCTTTTTTTCTTTTTTTGGACCAGAGATTGAACTCAGGGAAGTTTAACCACTGAGCCACATCCCCAGCCCTGTTGGATTTGAAACAGGGTCTTGCTGAGTTGCTTAGGGTCTCTCTATATGGCTGAGGCTGACTTTGAACTTGAAATTCCCCTCCCTCAGCCTCTGGAGGCGCTGGGATTACAGGCATACACCACCAGTCAGCCACTTTTTCTCTATTTTTTCTTCTCATGATGTTCAAGTTAAACTGGAAACATTTAAAGACTGGGGAAGCAGACAGGTGCCACTCCAAGGTAGGGCTGGCATTCAGCCAACACATTCTGATAAGATTGTGTTCACTGTGAAAATAATGGAAAATATTCTGTCCCAGTTGATAAACAACAGCTGCTGTGAACCCTCCATGTGTTCCTCCAGCACTACACCACTACCTTAGCCACCCCAGTTCTCTCCTAAGACTCCCACAACCCAGCAATATAACCAAGCAAGAAGAGAAATGTTGATACCACAAGGAGCCTCCTGAGCAAGCTTGCCTTGCTGGGATTAATCAATGCCCATGCCAAACCCATGGCTAAGTGTTTTGAATTCCATCTCTATCCCAGAAGATCATGACTGTGCATGCATGATTTGTGTAGGACAGAAGGCAATCCGAATGACTTCATTACATATTACAAGTGGGATCAGAATCTCTTGACCGGAGCATGAATCTGGGTCACATACATGGGCATTCAGATACAGCTCCCTCCCTTGCATACTTACTTGGACCCCTCATAGGGGATGAGGAGTGGTGATATCATGCTGTGGTTGATTATAGTTTGATATCAGTTTACAGATAGTCCACAAACATTTATTGAATGAGAACTACCAGTTTAGGACAATGCATTGCAGATACAACTATAGATAACATAGCCTTGTCATTCATTCGTTTAACAAGTATCTATTGAGTGTCTACTATGTTTTACATTCCAGAAATACAAAGATGAATAAGACATGGTCTGTATCCTCACAGTGTAGTTGAGGAATCACATTAACAAAGGTCTATCTAAAATGCTGTGAAGTGGAAGAGGAAAAAAGAAATTCTACCTTGTGATATTCAGGGAAGGTTTCTTCACAGATGAGGTTGACAGTTTAGGGAGGCTGCGGAAAAAAAAAAAAAAAAGAAGTGTGTGAGGGCCTGAGTTTATCCCTCCCACTGCAAAAGAAAAGAAAAGGAAAATAAATCTGAAAATTTTAACTGGTGTTGAATTGTAAAGTCAAGCTATGGAGAGTATATTCTATCCTATAAGCAATAGGGAAGTTTGTTTTCTTTTTTTGACTGGGGATTGAACCCAGGGGCACTTAACCATTGAGTCACATCCCCTGCCCTTTTTATTTTTTTTTTTTTTATTTTATTTTTTGAGACAGGGTCTTGCTAAGTTGCTGAGTCTGGCTTTGAACTTGCAACCCTCCTGCCTCAGCCTCCCAAGGAATTTTTTTTTTTTTTTAATGGTACTGGGGATTGGATCCAGGGGCACTTTAATACTGAGCTACACCCCCAGCTCTTTTATTTTTGATTTTGAGACAGGGGCTTGCTAAGTTCCTGATGGTTTCACTAAATTGCTGAGGATCTTGCTAGGTTGCTGGGACTGACCTTGAACTTGTGATCCTCCTGCCTTTAGACTCTGGGATCACTAGAATTACAGACATGCACCACACCCAACAGGAAGAGGGATTCATAGAAGTGTTTGGAGTCCTTTACTACTTACTTGTAGGGACCAAGGTAGGTGGTCACGTAGGTGAGCTAAAAGCAGACAGACTTCACTTAGGCAACTGGCTAGGCAAGGTGTCTCTCCCACCTCCCTTACATCCCCTCCTACAGGAGGAAGCCTTTACCATGCTTCCCAGGTTATGTCCTGCATCCCCAGCACCCTTTTCAGACCTCAGGGGAAGGAATCAGTCCTGAGTCCCCTCCTCTCAGATTCCTAAGTCCAGAGGCAAGACCCTTCTACCTTAAGTCTCCTTTGCTCAATTGATGATTTGCAAGGCAGTAGGTGAGTGCTGGCTTGATGGTTTGGATTGTGCCTGTGACTCCGCAAGGCAGTGATGCCTAAGACATTCGTATCCCCCAAATTCTTCCACTTCAACAAAGGTAGCAGAGACAGAATGCAGAGAAAAATGTGGCCACATATCTTTACTATCCTATCATTTTGCACCTATGCTGTTCACCAACCCCTAAAAGGTTAAATTGTTACCACCTCTGGTCAACCCACCCCCACCCTCACCCCTCCAATGTGTGTGCACACCACCATCAGCATCAGGTCAAGCCACAAGCAATGTTGCCAAACACTCCACTGGCTTATGCAACCAGCTTCCCGAGAAGAGAAGGGCGCGGTGGGTAGAGGTGGAACCAGGGGAGGGCCATGGGTCCCAGAGGGAGCTGGCTGCCCTGCCTGCTTGCCTACTGGTCTGACCGCAGTGGCCCCAGAGGGCGGGGATAACATTGGCCCTTTATCAGTGCCCCACAGGGTTGCACCCGCCACCCCCTGGCTTCCTCTCTCAACAGACGACGGAAAGGGGAGGCAGCCACAGGGGGCAAGGGGAGGGCTGGGCGTTATCCTAGGCAACAGAGTCGGGCGGTTACCCCGGATGGGGGAGGTGGTGAAGGACTGGGACCAGGGAAGAGTGAGGCCCCTCTTACTAAAGTAAGGGGGAATGGTATAAACTGAGGCCCAGATGGTGAAGCCAGATCTCCTGAGCCATCCACTCAGTTTTCCTTGCGTTCTAGTTTGGGTAAGGATGGATTTTTGTTGTTGTTGTTGTTTTTTCTTTTTAATCTTTTGAGGAGCCAGGTGCTGTGGTGCGTGTCTGTAATCCCAGCAGCTCAGAAGGCTGAGGCAGGAGGATTGCAAGTTCAAGGCGAGCCTCAGCAATTTACCGAGGCAATTTAGTAAGACCCTGTCTCAAAATAAAAAATAAAATGGGCTGGGGATGTGACTCAGTGATTAAGCACCCTGGGTTCAATACTGGGGAAGAAAAAAAAAAAAGTCTTCATTTCCTTTGATAAGAACTCTTGGAGGGGCTGGAGTTGTGGCTCAGTGGTAGAGCGCTTGCCTAGCATGTGTGAGGCACTGGGTTCGATTCTCAGCACCACATATAAATAAATGAATAAAATAAAGGTCTATCAACATCTAAAAGTTAAAAAAAAAAAAAAAAAAGAACTCTTGGAGGGTTAACTCAGGAAGTGAGGGAGACTGAGCTCCACTCTCAGGCCAAAAGCGAATCATATAGGACCAAGTTTCCTAGACCCTGGCATCTATGCCCTGCAAGATAGATGAGTCTAGCCAGGCTTGGTGGTGCACGCCTGTAATCCCAGAGACTCGGGAGACAGGCAAGAGGATCACAAGTTCAAAGCCAGCCTCAGCAATTTAGTGAGGCCCTAAGCAACTCAGCAAGACCTGACTGTAATAAAATATTAAAAAGGGCTGGGGATGTGGTTCAGTGGTTAAGTTCCCCTGGGTTCAATCCCTGGTACAAAAAAGAAAAGAAAAAAAAAAGAGAGAGAAAGAAATAGATGAGTCTAGAATATCCTAGAAGAAATAAACCCTGGGGCTTAATTATAAATCTAGAAAGAGAGCTGGGAATGTAAGTCAGTGGTAGAGCACTTACCTAGCATATGCAAGACCCTGGATTCCATCCCCAGCACTACACACAAAACAACCTAGAAAGAGAAATAGGGTCCACAGTGTATAGCAGAATGAGGACTAGACCTTAAATCAATCTCTCTCTCTCACTCTGTCTCTGTCTCCTTCTGGGATCTTGATTCTTAAGATCCAGGCTTGGGTCCTGGCATTTATTGGCAATGTGGCCTTGGGAAACCCATTCGATGGGAAGTTCTTCTTTTTTGGGTCCTGGGGATTTACCCCAGGAGCGCTCCACCACTGAGCCACATCCCCAGCCCTATTTTGTATTTTATTTAGAGACAGGGTCTCACTGAGTTGCTTAGGGCCTCGCTAGGTTGCTGAGGCTGGCTTTGAACTTGCGATCCTCCTGCCTCAGCCTCCCAAGTGCTGGGATTACAGGCGTGCGCCACCGCGCCCAGCTGGGAAACCCATTCTTTCTTTCTTCCTTTTTTTTATTTTTGGTGTGTGTGTGGTGCTGGACATCAAATGCATGGCCATACATATGTTAGGCAAACACTCTTCCGCTGAGCTACATCCCCAATGCTTTTTTTTTTTGGAACCAGGGATTGAACTCAGGGACACTCAGCCACTGAACCATATCCCCAGCCCTATTTTGTATTTTTTATTTAGAGACAGGGTCTCACTGAGTTGCTTAGGGCTTCGCTAAGTTGCTGAGGCTGGCTTTGAACTCGCGATCCTCCTGACTCAGCCTCCCAAATCGCTTGGATTACAGGTGTGCGCCACCACGCCCGGCTTTCCCAATGCTTTTTTATTTTTTATTTTGAGACAGGGTCTGCTTACTTGTTGAGGACCTTGCTAAATTGCTGAGGCTAGCCTTAAATTTGTGATCCTCTTATCTCAGCCTCCAGAATGGCTGGGATTATAGGTCTACCACCCCTGGCCCAATTCCACCTTTTTTTCTTTTTTTTAATATTTTTTATTTTATTTATTTATTTTTATGTGGTGCTGAGGATCGAATCCAGTGCCTCATACATGTGAGGCAAGTGCTCCACTTTTTTGCATTTCCTCACCTGCAAAATGGAGATAATAATGATAATACCTACTTAGTGGAGTTAGAAAGGTAAATGCAATCAATATTAAAGAGAGTGTGGGGTTCAGGGCTTATCTCAGTGATAGAGTGCTTGCCTAGCATGTTTAAGGACCTGGGTTCAATCCCCAGCACCCCATAAAATGAAATAAAAATACAGTGAGTCCTGCTACCATTAGGAGATGAATGCTTAGGTACCTGGAGGCAAGAGTCTCCTGGGGTTTGAAGAATGGAGAACACCTTATCTGGAAGCCAGACTCTGGTGAGAGATGCTTTGCACAGGACTGAATCCACCTAGTAGGTTGATTCTAGGACTAAGACGAACAGTGTTGGTGGCTGAATTTCCAGGAATTAGCCCTTAGGCCAGGCTCTTCCATCCCAGCATTGTCAGGCGGGGCTAGTGCTAGCCACCCAGTGGGCCCAGTGCCAATCCTGTGGGCTTCAGTCACCTTCCAGGAACCTCAGAACCCCTACCCCACCCCACTGTTGCAATGCTCTGCAGTGGGTGGAGCTGCCTGGGAAGTCCCGCCCTCAGAGGATGGAAGGTCAGTTGCCAGGCTATTTACTTGCCCCGTTTCACAGGATCTTACTTGTTCCAGCATCCTATGTGCTGCTTCTCTCTACCCAGAATACCCTTCTTGACTCTTTCTACAGTCTGAGTAGAAGAGAGATCTGGATTCGAGTTTCAGCTCAACACTCAGCAGTGTGGACTTGGGCAAATTATTGAACTTTCTTGAGTGTAGATTTTACTTTGGTAAATGGGGAGAATAGAGTTTCCGTCACAGGACGTGTGGGATCAGATGAGGCAATGCACATGCAGTGTTCATTCCTGAAAGGACATTAATGTTAGTTCCCTTCTTATCTACTCTCCAGGGCCCCGTTCAATTCAAGCTCTAGTTCCACAACACTTTTTCTGACTACTTCAGCTCGTGTGCATATCTCTCTTCTCTAAACCCTTTTATAGTTAACCTCATTTAAATAGTTTCTAATTGAGGGTTTTTGTTTTTTGCAGTACTGGAAATTGAACCCAGGGGTGCTCTAACACTGAGCTACATTCCCAGTCTTTTTTGGTTTTCATTTTAAAACAGGGTCTTGGCAAGTTATGCAGACTGGTCTTGAATTTGTAATCTTCCTGCCTCGGCCTCCTGAGTAGCTGGGATTACAGGCATGTGCCACCATGCCTAGCTAAATGTTTTCCTTTCTTTTTTTTCTTTTCTATTTATTTATTTGAGATAGGGTCTCACTAAATTGCCCAGACTGACCATAAACTTGTAAGCCTCCTGCCTCATCTTCCCAAGTAGCTGAGATTATAGGTGTGCACCTCTGTGTCCAGCCCAGCTAAATAGTTTCTAATTGAATCATATGATTTTGTGTTTTACTATGTTATCCTATAACAATGATGGTATAAACTGTTTGTAAACTTGTTCTAGGCATCATAGAATAATGGGTTAAAAGCATGAGTTTCAGGGCTGGGGCTATAGCTCACTGGCAGAGCACTTGCCTAGCATGTGTGAGGCACTGGGTTCAATCCTCAGCACCACATAAAAATAAACAAATAAAATAAAGGCATGCTGTCCATCCACAACTATAAAAAATAATTAAATAAATAAATAAATAAATAAAAGCATGAGTTTCAGCGTCCAAAATGCCTGCACTCAAACTGGTGGCTCCAACTTTTATTTTATTTTATTTTATTTTATTTTATATTATTTTATTTTATTTTATTTTATTTTTTACTGAGGATTGAACCCAGGGGCACTCTATCACTGGGCTACATCCCCAGCCTTTAATTTATTTACTTATTTGGTTCCAGGGATTGAACCCAGGGGTGCTTAACTACTAAGCCACATCCCCAGCTCCCATTTTTCCCCTTTGTTTAGAAAAAATTTTTTAGTCGTTGATGGTCTTTTTTAAATTTATATTTGGTGCTGAGAACTGAATCCAGTGTCTCACACATGCTAGGCAAGTGCTGTACCACTGAGCAACAACTCCAGCCCTCCCCAGCCTTTTATTTATTTATTTATTTATTTTTTAAATATATATATGTTTTTAGTTGTCAATGGATCTTTTTATTTTATTTATTTATATGTGGTGCTGAGAATCGAACCCAGGACTTACACATGCCATGCAAGCACTCTACCACTGAACCACAACTCCAGCCCCCTTTTATTTTTTATTTTGACACAGGGTCTAACTAAGTTGCTGAGGCTGGCCTCAAACTTGTGATCCTCTTACTTTAGCCTTCCATGTTGCTGGGATTACAGGTGTGTGCCAGTATGCCTAGATGACATTTACTTTGACATCTGAAATTCTGTAATTTGTGTTTGTTTTTGTTTTGTTGGTGTGCTAGGGATTGAACCCAGGGCCTCAGCATACCAGGCAAGTGCTCTACCACTGAGCCGCATCCCCAGCGCAATTTCTTTAATTTCTCTGAGTTTAATTTTATCCATCTGTAATTTGGGAATCATACCAATATTTATCTTAAATGTAAATGAAAAATAGTAAATAAGTTTAAAAATGGACAGATACATTAAATTCAGTTATTCAATACCTGGGATATAGTAAGCACAGTTAAATGGTACATATATGGTACAAATAGTCACTATTATTAAATTATTAAATAAATATTAGATATCAAATTATCATTATTCAATTAAATTCTTATTAACTAATAAACTTTAAGTGGGAGGGATTATAGTCTGCTTTTTTAAACATATGTTAAGTGTCTAGTTCTGAGTACTACATGCAGTTATTCATTCAACAAATATTTAGCCGGGTGCGGTGGCACACGCCTGTAATCCCAGCACTTGGGAGGCTGAGGCAGGAGGATCACGAGTTCAAAGCCAGCCTCAGCAACTTAGCGAGGCCCTAAGCAACTCAGTGAGACCCTGTCTCTAAATAAAATACAAAATAGGGCTGGGGATGTGGCTCAGTGGTGGAGTGCCCCTGGGTTCAATCCCCAGTACCCCAAAAAAACAAAAACAAACAAAAAACAAAACAAAAAAAACCCTAAATATTTATAGAGTGTGTACTCAATTGCTATATCAGAAGATACCAAGATAATTAGGTGAGATTCTTGCCTTTGGGCAATCACAGTCTAATGGAGCAGACACACGTATAAGCAAACAACTGGATATGGCCAGTGACGTGTAAATGGGTAAATTAAGTTCTCTGAACCAGGCTCAGTGCTCATTTATAATCCCAGTGACTAGGGAGGTTGAGATGCGAGGATCAAAAGTTAGAGACAAGTCTCACATATAGCACATTGAGACACAGTTTGGGCAACTTAGTGGGACCCCATCTCAAAAAAAAAAAAAATCTTTGAGAACAAAGGATAGGCAGCAAAAGATCCTACAAAGGCGTCAGGGGAGAGGTAAGTCTTCCAACCACTCTTTTTGAAAAGATTTTTTTTTTTTTTTTGTAGTTGGAGAGGAACAGAATGCCTTTATTTTGTTTGTTTATTCATATGTGCTGCTAAGGATCGAACCCAGTGCCTCAGACATGCTAGGCAAGTGCGCTGCCACTGAGCTACAACCCCAGCCCCTTTCAACCACTCTTGAAGCAGGAAAGAGCCCAGATTTTCTTGGGAGAAAAATGGGAATCAACAGTCCAACTAGAAAAATCAATATATATAAATATACAGTTGTAGGGGATAAAGGTTTGATTTACTGTACCATATAAGAGCCTGTTGTAAAATGAGTTTAGGGTGGAGAGAAAGTTTCCAGAGTTTTCCTGAGACAGCAGGTAGGTAGGTCGTGGTGGCCACGGCTTAAGGAGCACTCCCTTGCAGGAATCTAGTTACCTGTCAAAGTTCTCAGCCCCCTCCCTTCAAGTATCTTGGGGCAGGTTGTGCTGACCCATCCTAGTTTTCCTGGGAGAACTCCGAGGGCTTTACTGAGAGACTTCCCATCTTGTGATTGACCATTTTAGCCAAAACTAACAAGGAGCGGTTCTTTTAACTGTGGTGGACCCAGGCTTCTTTGGTGCCTTAAAATTTCATGTATAGCACATTGAGACACAGGATAAGAGGTCATCTAATTTGGCATGGTGACTTGGGCCCCTTCCCAAATTCTCTCATATTTAAAGTTCTTCCCCAAAAGATTGTCTCCACACCAGGACCTTACACTCGCCCTGTTGGCAGTCCCTTTTTCTTTGTGGTTGCAGTTAAAACCATCCCATAACCCGGTTGCTGCTGCCCCTGGCCTTGTTTTGCCAAGGAATGAGACACCCACAAAGAGGAAGGTGTAGGGCTTCTAACTTCATCTCCCCAGGACAATCAGCTTTCTTTTTCCAGAATGAGGATATAGAAAAGGAGAGACAGAGGCCCCTACTGGGGATTGGTAGAGAGCCAATCCTCTCTACCAGTCACCCAGTCAGAACAGGAAAAACATACATCATTGTTCTCTTTGGTGGGAGAAAAGGTGGAAAGAAGAAATAAGGAGCCGGGTGTGGTGGCGCACGCCTGTAATCCAAGAGACTTGGGAGGCTGAGTCAGGAGGATCGCGAGTTCAAAGCCAGCCTCAGCAATTTAGAGAGGCCCTAAGCAACTCAGTGAGACCCTGTCTCTAAATAAAATACAAAATAGGGCTGGGGATGTGGCTCAGTGGCCACGTGTCCCTGAGTTCAATCCCTGTACCCCCAAAAAAAAAAAACACTGGTAGAAAGAAGGGAAAAACAAGGACTGGAAAAGAAAAGGAAAAACTGGGCAATTCAATCTAGAGAAACCCACCTGAATGAACGTGTCTCTCATAGTGTTTACCAGTGTTTTTTTCCTTTGGTGGTACTTGGATTAAACCCAGGGTGCTCTACCATACACTGCATCACCAGTGCTTATCACTTTTTTTAATTTTTAAAGACTGCTTTTTCTTTTGTTTTTTTCTTTAAATTGTAGATAGATACATATCTTTATTTTATTTATTTTTATGTGGTGCTGAGGATCAAACCCAGTGCCTCACACATGCTAGGCAAGCACTCTGCCACTGAGTCCCAGCCCCAGCCCCAGCCCCCTTATTACTTTTTAAGACAGGATCTTACTAAATTGTCCAGGCTGACCTTCAATTTATAATCTTCCTGACTTGGCCTCCTGAGTTGCTGGGATTACAGGTATGTACCCCACACTTAGTTGGGGGGCCCAGGTCCTTGAGCACAGTGTGAGTGCTCTACCACTGAGCCCATAGTCCTTCTGTTTACATCTTATTTCTTTCCCATACCATATTACCCCTTTTCCTACCCTAACACCCCTCCTCCCACCTCAGTGCCCCTCCTCCCACAAAGACTTTTTTTTTTTTGTACCAGGAATTGAACCCAGGGGCACTCAGCCACTGAGTCACATCCCCAGCTCTTTTTATTTTTTATTTTGAGAAGGGTTTTGCTAAGTTTCTGAGGGCCTCACTAAATTGCTGAGGCTGGTTTGAACTTGGGATCCTCCTGCCTCAGCCTCCTGAGCCACTGAGATTAGGCATCTGGCTCCCACAATGGCTTCTAAACCATTGGTATTCTTTTTATTTTTATGTATGTATTATGTATGTATGTATGTATGTATGTATGCATGTATTTCTTTACTTTTGCCACACTGGGGAGCCACCCAGTTCCTTGAGCATGCTAGGCAAGGTCTCTATCACTGATCTACACTCCTGGCTCATGTTTTCTTTTCTTTTTTTTTTCCTTTGTAAGTGTGTGTGTGTGTGTGTGTGTGTGTGTGTGTGAAGAAATATGGAGATTGAACCCAGGAATACTTTACTACTGAACTATATTCTCACCACTGTTTAAAAATTTTTAAAATTTTGACACAGTGTTGTGAGGTTGCTGAGGCTGATCTGGAACTTGCGATCTTCCCCCCTCAGACTCCCCAGACACTGGGATTACAAGCATGTGACACTACACCTGACCCTATTTTGTTTTCTTAAATAATTCATTCATTCCCCTTTCTTTTTTCTTTCATTTTTTTTTTTTTTTTTTTTTTGGTACTGGGGATTGAACCCAGCTGCACTCCACCACTGAGCCACATCCCCAGCCCTATTTTGTATTTTATTTAGAGACAGGGTCTCACTGAGTTGCTTAGGGCCTCGCTAAGTTGCTGAGGCTGGCTTTGAACTCGCGATCCTCCTGACTCAGCCTCCCAAGTGCTGGGATTACAGGCGTGCGCCATCGCGCCTGGCTCATTCCCCTTTCTTAAATCATTCATTCATTTTCCTCTTTATATCCAGAATCATAAACTTGCAGATACTTTTTTGCTCCTCTCCCCCTCCATTGAACTTCCCTGGGAAATAATTCTACTTAAACCCAACAATTCAGCTTCTCCTTGTCTATACCTGGGCAGCTAAATATTGATGGAGAAAAATCTCAGAATCTTGCTAACTAGTATTACTTTAAATTTACACCTCCAAAACTCAACATTGCAAACTAATTTTTTACTTCTTTAGCAAATTCTCTTTTCTATTGAATGTAATGACTGTTTCACACCTTCTCTCTTCTAAAATCTCTAACCCCCAGGACTGGGGCTGGGGTTGTAGCTCAGTGGTACAGTGCTTGCCTAGCATATGAGAGGCACTGGGTTTGATCTTCAGCACCACATAAACATAAATAAATAAAATAAAGGTATTGTATCCATCTACAACTTAAAAAATATTAATAAAATAAAATAAAATCTCTAACACCATCTCCACTTTCCTCTCAGCAGATGACCTTGCCTCACATTTCATTGATGAAGTAGATACAATCAGCTGAGACTGTCTTATTCCCATACCAAATCCACTAGTTTATTTGTATCTATTCTCATATGCATGGCCTTCTACTTCGTTAAGATGAAAGAAGGAGTTGGGGTTGTGGCTCAGTGGTAGAGTGCTGCCTAGCATGCGTGAGGCACTGGGTTCAATCCTCTGCACCACTTAAAAATAAATAAATAGGGGCTGGGGATATAGCTCAGTTGGTAGAGTGCCTGCCTCGCAAGCACAAGGCCCTGGGTTCAATCCCCAGCACTGCAAAAATAAATAAATAAATAAGTAAATAAATAAGTAAAAGTAAGAAAAAAAAAAAGATGAAAGTAGTACCCCAATTCCTAAGGGTCATCCCTCTCTGCTCTCTGAAGAGCAAATTAGATTCCCCTGAGACCACCCACAACTAGCACCCAGTTCTGCTTCACAGCAAGGTTGCTTTCTATACAGCTGACAATGTGTGATGGAGTTCTGAGGAAGTACAAAGGAATTCAGAGGTTGGACTGGATCTCAAGTGGCAGTCTAAAGAATTCATCCAGGGAACTGGCAGTGCAGCTCAGTGGTAGAGCATTTGGTTAGCATGCATGAGCCTACCTGGACTCAATCTGCAGCACTGAAAAAAAATAGTTTGCTCAGGTAGTACTTCCAACCCATCCCTTTGGATGCAAGTAGCAGCTATATAACCCCAAGAATTTTCCTCTTTGTGGACTTAAGTTTCATCATAACCCTATGCTAGGGGGCACCTTTGACACCTCAGAGACAAGCCAACTGTTGTTACATTGGGAAGATGCTCCCCTTCTACTCTCTCCCAAGATCTGCTTCACTGCAAGGAATGCCCTTCTGAGACCCCAAGACTCAGGGTGTTCTAACCAGTTCTATTGTGGTGGAGACGTGCCCACAATTCCAGGTGGACAGCTGGAACTGCACAATGACCACTGCTCATGCTGTTTTCCATTCGGCATTTCTGGAGTGGATCAGCCTAGGATGGCTGTAGCCTTAAGAGGCAGAGCAAGCCTGGAGTGGCATCAAGGTATGTGGAACCTAACTGAGGTGAACTCTGTGGCCCCAGGCAATTTTTCTTATTTCACCCAGACAATTCGAATTACTTTTTTGAGTTTCCAGTTCACTTTATTTTTTAATTTTTTTTTTTTAGTACCAGGGATTGAACCCAGGGGCACTCAACCACTGAGCCACATCCCCAGCCCTGTTTTATTAGAGACAGGGTCTCACTGAGTTGCTTAGGGCCTCGCTAAGTTGCTGAGGCTGGCTTTGAACTCTCGATCCTCCTGCCTCAGCCTCCCAAGTGCTGGGATTACAGGTGTGCGCCACCGTGCCCGGCTTCAGTTCACTTTAGAATGGAAAAACAAACTTAAAAAACTCCTCTTACTCTCTCTCTGAACACATGAAATAAGGCTCTATTCAACCCTAGGTTGATGTTAATGACAATAAATAGAAACACTGCTGATTTACCTGGGCTTGGTGCATGCCTGCAATCCCAGTGGCTGGGGAGGCTGATACAGGAGGATCATAAATTTGAGGTCAGCCTCAGTGACTTAGTGAGACCCTGCTCAAAATTTAAAATAAAGGGGGATGGGCAAATATGGGTGTAATTCAGTGGTAAGGTCCAACTGAGTTCAATCCCAGCAATCAACAAACACACAAACAAATGAAAAGAAACAGAAACATTGCTGATTTGTTTTCTGTAAGAAGATTCAGATCGTGGCTTGAACCCAGAGGTTCAATTTTTTCAATTAATTCAACTTGGAAAACTCACTTATGCCAGATGTGGTGGCACACCCTGTAATCCCAGTGACTCAGGAGGCTGAGGCAGGAGAATTGCAAATTCGAGGCCAGCCGAAGTAATTTACTCAGGCCTTAAGCAACTTACTGAGTCCAAAATTAAAAATATACAAAGATCTGAAGATTTAGTTCAGTGGTAAAGCGTCCCCTGGGTTCAATCCCCAGTACAAAAAAAAAAAAAAAAAAGGAAAGGAAAAGAACTCACTTATGCTGACCAAATTTGAGAAAGCATAATATATAAGCCATATGATTGATTTACATATTTCTATGGAAAACTCACAGTGACCTAGACAATTCTATAAGCTGATAAAATAGTTGACTACTTTGGAAAGCAAATACGATAATTAGAAGGGTTTTTTAGTGAACAAGGTGAAATTAGTTGGATAATTTTCATGACTAAAAGAAATGCATCCAACTGGGTGTGGTAGCACAAGCATGTAATCCTAACAGCTCAGGAGGCTGAGGCAGGAGGATCATGGGTTCCAAGCCAGCCTCAGCAACTTAGTGAGGCCCTAAGCAACTCAGCAAGACCCCATCTCTAAATAAAATATAAAAAGGTCTAGAGATGTGGCTCAGTGGTTAAGCACCCCTGGGTTCAATCTCCAGTACCAAAAAGAAAAAAAGAAAAAAGAAAAGAACTGGGCTGGAGTTATGGCTCAGTGGTAGAGTGCTTGCCTGGCATGTATAAGGCTCTGGGTTTGATAGTACCACATATAAATAATTAAAATAAATATCCATTGACAACTAAAAAATAATAAAAAAAAGAACTGCATTCATGCCCTTTATAAAGATATAAGACATTCATTCATGTTAGTCAAACAGGAAATCTTCCCTACATGCCTACACGTCACTGCAGAAATACAATTTTTTTCAGGGGGGAGGATTCTTTGTAGATGACCTCCCAACTTCCCCCTTCTTATGAAAACAAGGTACGATTCAATTGATTGGGTTTCAGCTCTAGACAAGTTAATATAATTGATTCTTTTAATATCCCCTTCAGCCATGTTGTTATAATTGATTGGGTTAGGGTTTGATTGTGTTAGTGCTCCGGCCATTTTACTTTAAGTGATGAGGTTGCTAGTGCTATAGATACGTTGATAGAATTATGCTCTTCTGAAACTACATCAGATCATCTGCTACTTCTACAGATGGCTAATCTAATTCATTACACTTTGCCTTTTCCTGCTTTTACCTGAGCTACACAATATTTTTGGGATAGCTTTCTGTTATTATTTTATGTTCACTGTAAGCTGAAGAACTGCAGCAGGTTCCTAGCTAGTTGATCTTTCCGTCTTCCATCTCTCTTCCAATCCTTTCTGCACATACAACTATCAAATTAATCATCTTAAGATTGCTTCCGTACCACCTACAAAATAGGATAAAATATTTGCAATTCATGTAGCTGATAAGGGTCTAGTGTCCAGAACACACACACACACACACACACACACACACACACACACACACAATCTTACGATTTAGGCCTGGGGATGTAACTCAGTTGGTAGAATGCTTGCTTAGCATGCATGAAGTCCTAGGTTCAATCCCCAGCACCACCAAAAGCAAGCAAACAAACAAAAAATCTTATAATTCAACAGTCAAAAGGCAACCCAACAAGACATGGACCAAGGACTTGAATAGACATTTCTCCCAAGAAGATGTGCAAATGAGTGTGGGTTTTTTTAAAAAATTTTTTTAGATGTTCATAGACCTTTTTTTTAAAATATTTTTAGTTGTAGATGGACACATGCATTTATTTTTATTTTTATGTGGTGCTGAGAATCGAACCCAGTGCCTCACATATGCTAGGCAAGCGCTCTGCCACTGAGCTACAACTCCAGGCCAGATGTTCATAGACCTTTATTTTATTCATTCATTTATATGTGGTGCTGGGAATTGAACCCAGTGCCTCACACATGCTGGACAAGTGCTCAGCCACTGGGCCACAATGCCAGTCCCAAGAAGATATGCAAATGAAAACAAGCATATACACACACAAATGCCAAAATCATTAGTCATTTGAGAAATGCAAATCAAAACCACAATGAGACAACACTTATGTCCTCTAGAATGGTGGTAAAAAAAAATACAAAAACAAAATAAAAAAACTCAGAAAGTAAAAAGTGTTGGTAGGAATGTGAAAAAATCTGAACCCTCATGCATTGCTATGAAGAATGTAAAATGGTAGCCAGCACAATGGTGCACGCCTGAGATCCCAGCGACTGGGAGGCTGAAGCAGGAGGATTGAAAGTTCAAGACCAGCCTCAGCAATTTAGTGAGTTCCTAAGCAACTTAGCAATACCCTGTCTCAAAATAGCTCAGTGATAGAATGCCCCTGAGTTTAAACCCCAGTACCAAAAAGAAAGAAAGAAAGAAAGAAAGAAAGAAAGAAAGAAAGAAAGAAAGAAAGAAAGAAAAGAACGTGAAATGGTGCAACCATTGTAGAAAGTAGTAAGTAGTTTGAGGATAATTAAATAGAATTTATCACTGCTAGGTATATATTCAAAAGAATTAAAAACAGGCATTCAAACAAAAAAAATATTTTGAAGTAGTGGGGATTGAAATCAGGGGCATTCTACCACTGAGCTGTATCTCTAAATCCTTTTTAATTTTTTAATTTTTATTTTTATTGTATGGGGGATTGAACCCAGGAGTGCTTAACCATTGAGCCTTATTCCCAGACCTTTGTTATATTTTATTTAGAAACAGAGTCTCACTGAGTTGCTTAGTGCCTCACTAAATTGCCGAGGCTGGCTTTGAATTCATGATCCTCCTGCTCCAACTTCCTGAGCCACTAGGATTACAGGCATGCACCACCATGCCCGGCCCTTTTTTATATTTGAGACAGGTTCTCACTAAGTTATCCAGGCTGCCCTTGAACTTGTGATCTTCCAGATTTTACTTCTCAAGGAGTTTTCCCTCCTTTTTTCCTTCCTTCTGTTCTGCCTTCTTCCTTCCTTCTCTCTACTAGGGATTGAACCTAGGGGCCTTCTAACATTGAGCTATATCCCCAGCTCCCTCTGTTCTTTGGCTGAAATACTTTTCCCCCTAATATCCATGTGCTTCATTTTCCTTATTCTTTGAGGTCTTTCATCAAATGTCCGCTTCTCAAAAATATAAATAAATAAATAAATAAATAAATAAATAAATAAATGTTTTGAAGTTCTTATTGTAAGGTCTTCCTTGACGATTACTTGTCTATTGAACTTCCTATCTCCCACTCCTGCCCTACCATGAATGATACCATTCCAAACTGTGGCCTCCTTTTCAGTTTTAACTTTCTCCACATAATTTATCAAAATCTAACCTCTTGCCGGGGGGCGGTGGCATATGCCTGTAATCCCAGCACTTGGGAGGCTGAGGCAGGAGGATTGAGAGTTCAAAGCCAGCCTCAGCAACTTAGCGAGGCCCTAAGCAACTCAGTGAGACCCTGTCTCTAAATAAAGTACAAAATAGGGCTGGGGATGTGGCTCAGTGGTGGAGTGCCCCTGGGTTCAATCCCTAGTACCCCCCACCACCAAAAAAGAAATGTTTATTGATGGCTAACCATGAACCAGGCACTCAGTCTACTCAGTCTAGCCACTGGTGATAAAGCAGTGAAAAAAACAGACAAGTCCTTTCTCTCCTGTAACTTGCATTTTAATTTCAGGGCAGGAGCAGACAATAAACCAAAAAAAAAAAAAAAAAAAAAAAAAGGAAGCTGTATAAATATAAGAGGTTAGATTTTTTTTATTTTATTTATTTATTTATTTATTTTGGTACTGGGGATTGAACCCAGGGACACTCAGCCACCGAGCCACATCCCCAGCCCTATTTTGTATTTTATTTAGAGACAGGGTCTCACTGAGTTGCTTAGGGCCTCGCTAAGTTGCTGAGGCTGGCTTTGAACTCGCGATCCTCCTGCCTCAGCCTCCCAAGTGCTGGGATTACAGGCGTGCACCACGGCGCCCAGCTCAATAAACATTTCTGAATGAATTAACAGAATAGAAATATTTACAAACATAGCTTCATATGATTATAGTCTTGCCTTTTTACTTTATTTATTATGGGAGACCAAACCCAGGGTTTTGAGCATGTTAGGCAAATGCTCTACCACTGAGCAACACTCCTAGCCCTCAGTCATGCATATAAAAAAAAAACAAACTAAAATTTGTTTTAGTTGTCAATGGACCTCTTTTACTTATTTATATGCGGTGCTGAGAATTGAACACAGTGCCTCACACATGTGAGAAAAGTGCTCTATCACTGAGCTACAACCCCAGCCCTATATATATATATTTTTTTTTTTTTTGCGGTACAGGGGATTGAACCCAAGGCCTTGTGCTTTCACAGCAAGCACTCTACCAACTGAGTTATATCCCCAACCCCCTATATTTTTTAAATGAAAAAAAAAAAAAAACCCAAACCAGAATCATACCACACAAATTACTCTGCCATTTACATTTATTGTTTAATATGCTATTGATCTTTCTCTAGTTTAATGCATACAGAACTAACATTCCCATTAGTTCACATTATTCCCCTATGGATAGAAAATAAAAAATATTTTTGCCATTGTATGTTTTTTGCTTTGTTTTGTTTTCAGTAGTGGGGGTTGCCCCTATGGGCACTATATCACTGTGTTACATCCCCAGCCCTTTTCATTTTTATTAATTTAAAAAATTTATTTATTTATTTATTTATTTATTTATTTATTTATTTTTGTTTTTGGTACTGGGGATTGAACTCAGGGGCACTTAACCACTGAGCCATATCCCCATCCCTTTTTTGTGTGTTTTATTTAGAGCTCAGGGCCTTGCTAAGTTGCTGAGGCTGGCTTTCAACCTGGGGTCCTCCAGCCTCAACCTCTATTTTTAAATTTAAGACATGGTCTAAAGTGCTTAGGGCCTCGCTTAATTGCTGAGGCTGTCCTTGAACTTGCTATTCTCTTGCCTCAGTCCCCCAAGCCACCAAGATCACAAGTGTGAACCACTGTGCCAGGCTGTCCTTTTTAATATTTTATTTAGAACCCGGCGCAGTGGTACATGCCTGTAATCCCAGCACCTGGGAGGCTGAGGCAGGAGGATCGAGAGTTCAAAGCCAGCCTCACCAAATTAGCAAGACCCTAAGCTACTCAGTGAGACCCTGCCTCTAAATAAAATGCAAAATGCAAAATAGGGCTGGGGATGTAGCTCAGTTGTTGAGTGCCCCTGAGTTCAATCCCCAGTACCATTTAGAATATTGCATTTAAGTTAGAGACAAAGTCTCACTGAGCCGCTTAGGGCCTCTCTAAATTGCTGAGCTGGCTTTGAACTCACGATTCTCCTGCTTCAGCCTCCTGGGACTTTGGAATTACAAGCATGCACCACCACATTCGGCCACATTCTTACATATGTATCATTATGTATTGGGTTGTATTTTTATTTCTCTAGGAGAGGATATACTCATGTTTAATTGCATAGGGTATTGCCAGAATACTTTTCAAAAGAGTGTAACAGTTCCAACTCTCACACCAACTGGCCCCTCTATGGAAGCTTTCAAAGTGTTTCATAATCTGGTCATGAATTACCTTTCCAATTTCCATTCCCCATTCCTTCATTCTCTTCCCTATTTCTGTCTCTCTCTCTTTTTTTGCTGGTATTGGGGATTGAACCCAGGGACACTTTACCACTGAGCCACCTCCCCAGCTGTTTTTGGTTTTTATTTTGACACAGGGTCTAAGTTGGTTAAGGCCTCGATAAATCACTGAGGTTGGTCTTGAATATGAGATCCTCCTGCCTCAGCCTTCTGAGCTGCTGGGATTACAGGCTTGCACCATCACACCTGGCTCCCATATTGTTTTGATTGGTGCATATTATGGTTTCAATATTAGGTATTTCCCCAAAACTCACAAGTAAGACAATTCAAGAAAGTTTAGAGGTGAAAAGATTGGATTATGAGATCCTAAACTTAATCAGTGCATCAATACACTGGAATAGATTAACTGGGTGGTAACTGTGGGCAGGTAGGGTGTGGCTGAAGGAGGTAGGTCATTGGGGGTGTGCTTTGAGAGTGTATATTTTGTCCATGGTGAGGGGAATTTCTCTTTCCAGGTGACACATTCCCTAGCTGTTTTGCTCTGCCACATCTTTCTGCTATGATGTTCTGCTTCACCTCAGGCTCCAAAGAATAAAGTTAGACAGCTATGGACTAAGACCTCTGAAACTGTGAGGCCCTAAATAAACTTTCCCTTCTCTAATTGTTACTGTCAGGTCTTTTGGTCACAGCAACAGAAAAAGTTGACTAAAACAGAATAGTTATGCTGGGCATATATGCCTGTATCTCAGTGACTTGGATAGCTGAGGCAGGAGGATTGCAAGTTCAAGGACAGACAGTCTCAGCAATTTAGAGAGGCCCTAAGCAACTTAACAAGATCCTGTCTCAAAACAGAAAAATAAAAAGGACTGGGGATGTGGCTCAGTGGTAAAGTGTCCCTGGGTTAGATCCCCAGTACAGGAAAGAGAGAAAGAGAAAGAGAGAGAGAGAGAGAGAGAGACAGACAGACGGTCTTGCTATGTTGCCAAGGATGTCCTGTAACTCCTAGGTAAAGCCATCTACCTCCCTCAGTTTTCTCAGTAGCTGGGACTAGAGGAACACAGTGCCACTATCGACCCCCCTACACCTCTTTTTTTTTAGCGGGGAGGCGGGGTTCTGGGGATTGAACCCAGGGGCACTCAATCACTGATCTACAAGCTACATCCCCAGCCTTTTCTAATTTTTCTTTTTTAATTTTTTAAATTTTGAGACAGGGTTTCGTTTAACTGCCCAGGCTGGCCTTGAACTTGAGATCCTTCTCCCTCAGCTCCTAAAACACTGGGATTATAGCCGCGTGCCACTGTGGCTGGTTCTCCCCCACTGATTCCTTTTCTTTTCTTTTCTTCTCTTTTTTTTTTTTTTTTTTTTTTTTTTTGGTCCTGGGGATTGAACCCAGGGACACTCCACCACTGAGCCACATCCCCAGCCCTATTTTGTATTTTATTTAGAGACAGGGTCTCACTGAGCTGCTTAGGGCCTCGCTAAGTTGCTGAGGCTGGCTTTGAACTCGCGATCCTCCTGCCTCAGCCTCCCAGGTGCTGGGATTACAGGTGTGCGCCACCAAGCCCCGCCCCACTGATTCTTTATACCGGTGAACTGAAACATGGGGAGAGTCAAACTTCATTAAAAGCCTTTCTTATTGTGAAATCCCAGCATTCAGTAAACTTCTCTTTTCTCATTTTGCAACGGCTAGTCCCTACTGGAAAACCGCAGACCTTACTATCTATACCTTTAGAGCATACCTACTCTGATCCCTTCACCCTTCGGCCCCTCCTACTCTCTCTTCTGGTCTCCAAAGCTCTAACATCCTGTTTCACATTGAGCCAAAGAAAATCTGCTTTCAGAAATTCACTGGCAGCCGGGCGTGGTGGCGCACGCCTGTAATCCAAGTGACTTGGGAGGCTGAGTCAGGAGGATCGCGAGTTCAAAGCCAGCCTCAGCAACTTAGCGAGGCCCTAAGCAGCTCAGTGAGACCCTGTCTCTAAATAAAATACAAAATAGGGCTGGGGATGTGGCTCAGTGGCCAAGTGTCCCTGAGTTCAATTCTTGGTTCCAAAAACAAAAAACAAACAAACAAACAAAAACCAAATTCACTGGCTTCTTGCCCATTTCTGGAATAGCAATGTCTGGGACTCCACCTTGGGGAGGTTGTTACTGTAGCAATCAATTCCTGGAGGCCTTGATTTACACAGGTAACGTGTTGAACATCTCTTGGCTCTAACTGCAAAATCCGTGCAGACTTTCGGTGAGGATGCTGAAGGAACCTGAGCAGGCCACAGCACCGTAAATATCAAGGAGGACCTATCGGGGGCGCTGGGAATAGGTAGGAAAGACCAGTATTTAAGACTAAGGAAGCATTGCGCCCCCTAAAGGGAGTGCGGAATTAAGCCGCTAAATCAGGGGGACAATATCACGTGCTCTTCGCTCTACCAATTGAAAATTAACAATCGCTTCCTCTATTCCCCATGGAAACAACCCCGCCCCACTGACCTTCCCGCCCCATTCAGTTGTGAGGTTTCGGTGTTTTATTGAGTGTTTAAGCTGACAATCAAAGACCTGCGCCTTCTGTCTGGATACCTTGCTTCCGCTTCGCAAGCTAGTACAGTTATTGGTTAATGCAGCAATAGCTGGATTTTTCTTATCCAATGATCTTTATCCTGGGAGGGGTCTCGTGAGGACTCAGGGCCAATCATCGGCGGCGTTGCTTTTGCGGCTCCACGTCGGCACCAGCTGCGGGGCAAGATGGAGGCGCTGATTTTGGTAGGAGCCGGAGGGGCAGTAGAGCTGCTGCGGTGCCCAGAGGGGCCGGGAGTCAGGGTTTAGCTGACTGGGAGCGGGGAGAAAGGGGAGTTCCGGGTAATCCTCGGGGACAGAGGTTCTGCTGGCCGGTGTAATGAGTGTGTGGCCTAGTGCAGGACTCAAAGCCTCGGTTTAGAGTGGAAGCCCTGCTGGGGAGAGAACATAGAGTCCCTAAAAAGTTAAAGGGAGCACCTAGTGTCCTTAGGAGCCATAGGATTATAAGTGTAATGGATTGGGGTCCTTCAGGGTCCTCCTCATTCTCGGCATTTTGGATGGTATCCTGATTTGAATTTCCCCAAACCTTCATACTTGCTTCAAAGTGTAAAATTAGAACACAGATGTGTTGTCATCACAGGCCCCTCCCGGTGTTCTTGAGTTTGTGTGCCCATTGATAACTACCTGGCACTTTCCTTCAAGAAAAAAAAAAGTTGTTTTCGGTTTACATAGGAGGTTATGGTACAGACTCAGCATTCCATCAGAGTTCTGGAGTATCTGATAGAGTTAGCATGGATCATGGAATATTTTCTCGGACTCTCTGTTCTCTTCTTTTCCATCCTCATTTACACTTTAGGGTTCCTGCCCTTGTGGGAATGGAACTTAGGGTCTCTTCCATGGTAGGGAATCGCTCTACCACTGCTCTACATCCCCAGCCATAGG
>JAJEJO010047091.1:89659-107346 GCA_020662805.1 Glaucomys volans
GTATTTTATTTAGAGACAGGGTCTCACTGAGCTGCTTAGGGCCTCGCTAAATTGCTGAGGCTGACTGAACTCGCGATCCTCCTGCCTCAGCCTCCCTAGTGCTGGGATTACAGGCGTGCGCCACCACCTCCGGCCCCGCATCCCCTTCTTTAATTTGACCGTTAGGCATTTTTCCAAAGCTTTCTTGTCTTTTATTTTCTTTCAGATTTCATGCATGTACACATCCAGATCCTTATCAGTAAAAGGGAATAATAGGTTTTAATTCCCCCATTTCAAACTGTCACAGAAAATTTCTTCTTATCATATGGGTTGGTTAAATTTAGGTAGAAAGCATGAAATTTGAGTAGTTTTAAGTATTGTCTGTATCAGGCAGTTAAGGGTATTCCTTTTTTTTTTTTTTTTTTTTTTTTTTGGTACTGGGGATCTAACCCAGGGGCACTTTACCACTGAGCTACATCCCCAGCCCTTTTTATTTTTTATTTTGAGACAGGGACTCTAACTTGCTGAGAGTCTTGCTGAATGGCTGAGGTTGGCTTTGAACATGCAATCCTCCTGTCTCAACCTTCTGAGTTGCTGGGATTACAGGCATGTACCACCATGCCCAGCAGTTAATGAGTTCTCTTAACCAGGTAACAGACTAGCATACATTCTAAGGGATTGGTTTCTTTGAAAGATTTAGATTGTTTCAAACATATATTTAAAATGGAGACAGTCTCCTTAAAGGCCAAGGAATGAGGAAGATGATACCTGGGGAGTCTTTCTCTTTTTTTTGGTACTGGAGATTGAATCTAGGGGCACTTAACCTCTGAATCACATCCCAAGCTGATTTTTTGTTTTGTTTTGAGTCAGGGTCTTGCTGAGTTGCTTAAGGTCTCACTGATTTGTTGAGGCTGGTCTTGAACTCAGATTCTCTTGCCTCAGCCTCCTAAGTCACTGCCCCAGAGTGCCTGGCCTGAGGAACCCTTTAACTGAGTTTGTGTGCAGTGGTGATTCAGCTGGGCCTTTGGAGAAATCTAATCAAAATGTATTCTTTTGAATTTGATCAAAATGTGAAAATCTGTCACATTTTCTCTTCCCTTAGTTCTGTATCTTCTCCCTTACTCCTCCAGTTTAATCTGTGTCTAAGATGCTGCATTTGAAGATCTTTGCTAACTTGTTCAGCAACTGAACTTTGTTTAAAAACCATACTGATTCTTTGTCATTAGGAACCTGTATAATGGAGTTAGAGGAAACCAAGGTATAGGGAAAAGGATTTATTAAAAGAAGTACATTGTAAAAACTTGGATTAGATTTTGATTTCCTTATCCTCCCAAAGTCTCTATAGGTTTTCTCATCGGGCCCTTTCCACTTTTTCAAAATGCAGAATTGTCCTTTCAATCATCTGTTTTTTTTGTTTTGTTTTGTTTTTTGCGGGGCTGGGGATTGAACCCAAGGGCCTTGCGCTTACAAGGCAAGCACTCTACCAACTCAGCTATATCCCCAGTCCCTCAATCATCTGTTATGTAAAGCTTTTTTGGGGGACCAAGAAAAAGTACCAACATGTATCAGTTCTAATTTTTTGTGCTGAACTCCAGAGTTCTTGGGATATTAAACAGTTATTTTTCTTTCTCTGTATCATATGTCTATCTAACATTTTTTTCCTCTTTATAATTTTAATTTAATTTGGACCCCAATTAAGAATTTGTACTCCTTTCCCACTATTCTGACTTTTCTCAACTGGAATTCTGAGAGAAGGTTAAGCCCTACTGCCCTAAGGCATTCATTGTGTATAACCAGTCAACTTCTCTGTATCCACCATGGCATTATTTTGTACCATTCTTGGAAGAACTTAAATAGTATTATGTATTTGGTGATTCAGATGAAGAGTCTTAGTTGAGAATCAAGTAATGTTTCCTAAATCTCTACCTCTCACTACCCTAACATACTGGCCCACATAATTCAGCTCCATCTTATTTAGAGTCACCTTTTCTCACTGCTCCTTTTTCTCTCATTTCCTTGTCTTTTTCCTCAGTAGTATTTTCTGATTCTTATCTTCATCTTCATCAGTACTTCAAAAGTACAAGGGATCCCTGGATCTCACCTTAGATTTCTACTGAGCTAGAGTTTACTGTACCAGGATACCATTTAACAAGTCACTCCTTAGAGAGGGCAGACACCTAAAGTTCTTTAGGCTTCCTCCTCTCACATTTCTATTTGTTGATTCGACTGGACCTCTGGAGAAATCGGATCAAAATGCATTCTTCTCACTTATACAAGGCACATAGCTATAGGACGTTGAGAAGGGAAGGGTAAGAAGGACAGGGTTAGGAAATTGCTGAGTGCTGTGGCGCTTCCCTGTAATCCCTGTAGTTTGAGAGGCTGAGGCAGGAGGATTGTGAATTGAAAGCCAGCCTCAGCAATTTCCGGAGGGCCTAAGAAATTCAGTGAGATCTTGTCTCAAAATAAAAAACAAAAAAGGCTGCGGAATGTGGTGACTTAGTGGTTAAGTGCTCTGGATTCAATCCCCAGTACCAACAAAACAAAACAAAAACAAAAACAAAACCCCTATGCAATTTTAAAGATAAGATAATCATCTATCCCTTTCATTTGTCCTTCTTTACATTTGTCTCCCCTCAAAGCTGAATTACTAGAGCTGGGGATATAGCTTAGTGCTTGCCTCCCATGTACAAGGCCCTGGGTTCAATCCCCAGCACAACAACAACAAAAAATGCTGAATTATTCCAGTAGTGTAGATCCTTGAATCTGTACGTGGGTTTCATTTTAATCTTCTCTGTATTCCCCTTCTAAGTGTTTTTCCAGTGCTTTACAGACTAGGCTCTAATTCTATCCTTTCTCTCTCTGTAATAACTTTATTCTAAAACAATGACCAAGACCCGATTTCCAAGCCCTTGCTAAAAAAATTAGGCCATCCTAAGTGCACAAGGATGTGCGTATATATGGAAGAAGAAACTATGCAGAATACATCAATGACTCTTAAAGGTTGATATTGCTCCATGGCCTTTGCTTCCTGAATCATCTTAATGGGGCTTTTGTTAAATTCCTTTGGCACTAACAGTAGAGGTACTTGGCCTAAACGCCCCCTCCCCCTGCTTTGGGCAAAGGTATCAATTACATTAAGCCCCCAAAGCACTCCCATCTCGTTCTTGGCAGTCCCCTGTGCCCCTCTTCCAGCTGCGTCCTTGCTGGTGCCTGGCCCCTCCATTTCGTTAGGAGAAGCAATCTCCTCGTTCCTGTGCTGTGGAGATATATTTCTCAGCTAGGGCTCGAGCAGTGCCAGCACTGCCCCCGGTGAGGTCCCTGGCAGCCATAAAAATTTTTATTGTGATTATGTTGGTGTCGGGGTGTCCATCTGGGTTATTGCACACCTAGTTTAATTGATTGAAGTTTAATTTATTGACACTTCAAATTAAATGATCAGAATAAACTGTGCTGTTACTCTGGCCGGCTTGTTTTAATGGTTGATTGCTGGAAGCAGACCTTGGCTTGAACTAAAACCCCCAAAGAGCAATTGACGCTGCTTCTAACTCTCCCCATGTCTTGCCCTCCAAGAAGACCTCGTTATAGATTTCCGACGTATTTATATATATTTTTTCCCTCTCCTTCACAGTAGTGGGAAAGAGTTGGTCCCTGGCAAAGTATAAATTATATCAAAGGTCTAGGGGAGCTGTCACATGGTCAAAAGAAGAGGAGGGGGCCTCTATGAGAAGAAAACCAGACCCTTGAGAGACCAGGTCCTCTCTTGGAGGCAGAAAATGAGTACAATTATTCGGATATTTGAGGGAACCTACTGGAGGTTTAGGATCTTTTCTTGGCACCAGGGATTGAACACAGGTGCTTAACACTGAGCCACATCTCTAGCTCCTTTTTTTTTTATTACTGTTGTTTTATTTTGAGTCAGGGTTGCTTAGGACCTCATTAAGTTGCTGAAGCTGGATTTAAACTTGTGATCCTCCTGCCTCAGCCTCCCAAGCCACTGGGATTATAGGCATGTGCACTGCACCTGGCTAGGGTCTTTTTCATCTAGAGTCTTGCTACTGTTTCTTACTTTACTGCATTGACGTGACTTGGTTAGAGTCAGGATATTGACAAGACAACTGGTAAAAAGGGGAACTAGAGGAAGCAAATAAAAGATGGAACCGGAATGTAAAAGAGTTGGTGCCTTCCACCCACTTATGCTGGAGTAATTAGGAAGAGGGAAGGTGGTATGCCTATGGGGCACCTGATGAAGATGGATTGGGAGGCTGAGTCCATGTACATTATGAAATGCCCATGCTGGCAAGGGCCCTCTCACAATTTGCCTCTCCTGTTTCTGGGCAGAATGGCTTTTCTCTCCCATCAGATTATTAGAAGGATCTCTCCTGTCCTTAGATTCCCTAGCCTTTTTGACCTCTGCTGGTGTTTGACCTCCTCTTCAGGAAGTCCTTCCTGTTGTGTAACCTAAGTCCTATATGCTGCAGAGGAAGACTGTCTTCTCATTCATTTGGCTCCCCCCCCTCCCCCCAGTTTCTGTTTAGATGTCCCTATCCATTGCCAATTGGTCTGGATAGTTCAGACACTGAATTTTCTCCAACTCCTTTTCTATTGTGTAGTTTTTAGAGAGAGACTAAAACCAGAGAGGAGAGCAATTCTGCCTCAGGCGTTGATTTGGGAGTGGAAATAGACTGAAAGATAAACACAGAGGCTGTCAATTCATTCTTTCAGAGACTAACATTTGTTTTTAGGAGCAGATGGTGGGGGCAGTGGGTTCAATCATGATAAAAATTATGACCAAGAATGCATCAGAAATGAGTCTAGCCCGATTTGCTTGTTTCCTTTGCTGAGTGATATTTAAGGCAGGGCTTCTGAATTACCAAACTGGGGCAGCAGGAAGTTCTAATACTGCTCTCAGGCCTCAGATGTGGAATAGAGTCTAATTTCAGCTTGTTCAGTTCATCTGTCTTCCCAGCAGTGCTGCATCATTGTCCTTCATTTCTGAGTCTTTCACTTCCATGATGGTTGAAGAGTTAGGGACTGTGTGACCGACCGCTAGGAGAATTTCTACAGCAGACAGCCTTTCTCAGTTTTAAGAAAGGACCTAAGACTTTGCATTTCTGGAGTTTGAGGCTTGGTCATCTTCATCCTGTCCGTTTCATAGTCAGCAGATTCAGCCATTGAAAACCGGAGGGGTGTAGTGCTGGCATTTACTCCCCCTGCTGGCTGTGTTGGTTTTCTCAGTCTTTCTAATTTCTGAAGGCCACACACCTGTTTATTGAAAACATTAATTTGTGTGAGGCTACAGGACTAATTCATAAAAGTATCAGTCATTTCCCCATTTTTTCCTCCATTCTCCATATTATTGTATTATCTTCAGAGACAAACTTATTTAATTCTAAACCCAAGTCTGTGAACTCCTTGAAATCCTAAGTTCGTGAATGTGTATTTTGTTCGGAGCAAGGTCCATAGATTTCATCAGCTATAAAGGGGGAAGGGAATCTGTGGTTACTCAAAAAAGGTATTAACCTTAACTGAACTAGGTCAAGCCTCTCACTTCTCCCATGAGGAAGCTGAGTCTCAGAGAAAAAGGGAGAACTTGAGTATGGTTGATCCAGAATGTAATACAAGGATCACAGGAATTTAGAGATATTTTCTCCTGTAATGACAGAACTCCTGGTGACTCAGCTTGCCATGTTTTGTGTCTGTGTTGGCTAGGAAGATTCTTTCTTGATGTCTTCCTGCCATCAGTTCTTCCTAAGAGATGTGTTCAGTTTCTTCTTTATAACCAATATTTGGTCTCATGTCAGCTGGGTAATGTTCTGTGGTACCTGTGGCTCCTATTCTAGAGCTCTGTACCCCCTCCCCCTTCATGCTGGGTATGGAACACTGAGCCTCTCATGCACTCAACCACTGATCTAGATCCCCAGCCCCTGAGCTATGCCTCTTGAATCTGACTGCTTGTCCTTGTCAAAACCCTTAGCTAATTCTTTTCATCTGAAGTCCAAAGGTTTGCGGCTTGCAAATTGGAGCCCTCAGCCCCAAAGGAGCTTTTAACTGTAAAAACATTGGCACAGAATCAGGGAGCAAAATACCTGCATACCAGCCAGGCGTGGTGGCACACGCCTGTAATCCCAGCACTAGGGAGACTGAGACAGGAGGATCGCGAGTTCAAAGCCAGCCTCAGCAACTTAGCGAGGCCCTAAGCAACTCAGTGAGACCCTGTCTCTAAACAAAATACAAAATGGGGCTGGGGATGGGGCTCAGTGATTGAGTGCCCTTGAGTGCCCCTGGTTTCGATCCCCAGTACCAAAAAAAAAAAAAAAAAAAAAACAACCTGCATACCCGTGTAGCCATGTGCAGCTGGGAGTGGTATCTAGGAATTTCTCCTTTGAGTTTTTACTGTCTTGGTTTTACTTTACAAATGGAAGTGAGAGAATAGCATCTTATATTTCTGATTGGTTGAGACCTATTGCCAAACCAGGGTACACCCTTTGAGCATGGCCCTAAGAATTTCTCTTAAAAGGTAAGGAATGAGTAACTTTCCAGGAATCTTAACCAGGTTCTTAACCTGTTGCTCTTTTGGCTTTGTGGATAACATATTCTAACTCTGTAAAGGCTTCTTGATTTTGCCCCCTAAATGAATCATATAATAATTGGTCATAGCTTCCAAGTATTCTATCTGCCCTAAACTCCATTCCTCCAGTCTTTTGGTGGAATATCAAGATATGTTATACCCTGAAGTTTTCTCTTACTATATAAAACTATATAAACAGAGTAACTCAGTGTTTTTTTTTTTTTTTTTTTTTTTTTTGAATCAGGGATTGAACTCAGGGACACTCGGTCACTGAGCCAGATCCATTTTGTATTTTATTTAGAGACAGGGTCTCACTGAGTTGCTTAGGGCCTTGCTAAGTTGCTGAGGCTGGCTTTGAACTCGCAATCCTCCTGACTCAGCCTCCCAAATCGCTTGGATTACAGGCGTGCTCCACCGCGCCCGGCTCTCAGTGTTTTTTTTTTTTTTTTAATCCATCTCTGCTCGTTTCACTTAGAAGACACACAAATGTAGAGCTTTTACCCAGAGCTACCTTTGATTTTATATTTTTTAGTTGTAGATGGACACAATACCTTCATTTTACTTATTTTTATGTGGTGCTGAGGATCGAGCCCAGTACCTCACACATGCAAGGCAAGTGCCCTACCACTGAGCTACAACCCCACTAGAGCTGCCTTTTAAATACTTTTGCTAATGACTGTAGTCCTGAGCAAGCTGCAGGTCATCCAGAGACCCACAGGGGGCAGCACTTGGAATGACCCCTCTCCCCACCTCACCACCTTCAGACCTCTGTGCAGAGGGAGAGGGTTCTGGAAGACAGTGTTTTTCACCAGGTTTCAGAAGCCCTTGATAAGGACTGAAGACACATTTGCAGCAGCTCCATTTACTAATTTTATGGTGTATCAGCTGTCCTGAGCAGAGCATTCTAGTTTTCTTGATCATAAATACATGCATGAAAATCTATCCAAGCCACCCATCCTACAAACCTATCTGCCTGTACACCATTTCCAGGCACCATTAGCATTTGAGGTGAAGTTCTGTTATACACTCAGGCTGTGGCTCTCTGAAAGTCAGTGCATCACAGAACTTTGTCTCGAAAGCTTTCTAGCAGCTACCTATTTTGGGAGTGGGAGGGAAGAATAGACCTTTTAAGTCCTTTGAATATGGGCCTAAGCTTGTAGGTTCTTTCTTAACAATCAGCATTTAATATGCTACAAGGTCAAGCCTAGACCATTGTCTAGGAAGCCCATTTCTCAGTAGCTGGGAGTTATTTATAAACTTGCCCTTTGCAAAAACTTAAAATGAAATTACATTATCAGTAATGGCTTCTGGGGCCTTTAAACTGGTTGGTTTTATGGCATGAGGGGAACTCCTGCCCCCCCACTCCCTCCTGAGAGGTAAAGGCCCCAGGCTGAAGTGGAACCAGCTGCAGTCAGGAGGTGGCAGGAGAAGTAAAGAAGCTGCTGCTGGCTTCAGCTGTAGTAGGATGGAAATTTCAAGCAGCATTGAAGTTCTTGTCTAAATTTCTAGCTATTTTTAGTGTGATTTTTCCTTTGGAAGTTTAAACTAGCCAGGCTTTTCTGTAATGCCTTCTTCTTCCAGAGCTCTAATACATTGAATCAGGTCTTTGTCCTTGCTTTCCTCAGCCAATCTTTTATCCTGCCCAGGAAGACCCAATGTTTCTCTTTTGGGATTTCTTTTAAGCAGGTATTCTAGGAAGCCAATGAAAAGAGCCAGAAACAGAACCCAGGGAATGTATTTCTCTCTTTGCCAGCACAACTGTTTAGGCACTAATGCCATGTTGGCCACAAGAACATTGATTTTCATGGTTAGCTAGTGGCCATTAGGGCTTTTGTTTTCTTTGTATTCCCATGTGTTCTAACTATACCATATTCTATGCCTGCAAGAACCAGTCACTTATCTGATTAAGGTCCAGGTTAAACTAATGGGCTTTTCTCTAAAGTTGCTGTGAATGGATAGAGGGACAAAGCCAAGGATTTTCAGGGGAAAAGGTTTCAGAGAAAAATGATTTCTTCTGGATTTCCTTCTTTTGGACTTCTGTATTTCTATTAAGAAAACTCTTTTCACTGAGAGTGGTGGTACATGCCTGTATACCCAGCTGCTCAGGAGGCTGAGGCAGGAGGATAGCAAGTTTGAAGCCAGCCTGGGCATATTAGTGAGACCCTGTCTCAAAATATGAGAGAAATTAAAAAGTCTGGGGCGGTGTACCTCTGTGGTAGAATACTCCTGGCTTAAATCCCCAGTACTGAGGGAAACAAAACAAAACATAAAAATGGTTGCAGTGGTACACACCTTAATCCCAGTGACTTGGGAAGCTGAGGCAGGAGGATCACAAGTTTGAGACCAACCCCAGCAACTTCCTGAGGCTCTAAGGACGTAGTAAGATCCTGTTTCAGCACAAAAACATCAAAAGGGGGTCTGGAGTTGTGGCTTAGTGGTAGAGCACTTGCCTGGCATGTGTGAGGCCCTGGGTTCCATACTCAGCACCACATATAAATAAATAAAATAAAAGATCCATTGACAATTAAAAAAATATTTTTTAAAAAACCGAAAGGTGCAGATGGTGTGACTCTAATTTGTGTACAACCAAAGAAACAATAGCTGTACTCCATTTGTGTTCAATGAATCAATAAGTAAATTAAAAAAAAAAAATTCAAAAGGGCTGGGGATATGGCTCAGCAGTTAAGTGCCCTGGGTTCAATCCCTGGTACCAAAAGAAAAAAAAAGGAAGAAGAAGAAAGAAACTCATTCACAATTCACTAACAGGGAAACCCTTTGGTGTCTCCCTCTTGGTGAATTGAGCTAAGCTGCTATGGAACAGAGGCTGCTTTATGGGAAGATCTTTGTATGAGGAGCTAGGTAGGAGTTAGGACAGCTGCTTCTATTTGTTACCTTTTAAACTAGACTAGAGGACTTGCCTCTCCTAGTCAACCGTTTCCTGTTTGGAGACAGGAGTTCCTTCTACTTTGTTTATTCCAGAATATGGGGGACCACTGTAAGGATTGCTTATCAGAGGAGAGGTAAGGCCAGTAGTATTATCACCCCAAATGATCACACTAGAAAATCCACTTATATGTGGAAATCTAATTATAAGAATTTCCTTAGAGCTGGGGTTGTAACTTAGTGGTAGAGTGCTTGCCTCACATGTGTGAGGTACTGGGTTCAAGTCTCAGCACCTCATGTAAATAAATAAATAAAATAAAGGTCCATTGACAACGAAAAAAAATGGGGAAACAAAGAATTCCCTTAGATGCTTATTGCATCAAGAAATTTTTACTTTATTTTCAAAATTCCTTTGTTTTCTCCATGATTGAACAAATACTGAGAGTTTAGTATATGTCAGGCATTGTTTTGGACACTCAGATAAGTCAGTGAACAAAACAAAAAAAAATTGTTGTCCTCAAGAATTCAAGTTGAGAAAATTGACATTTCTTATCACCTTGTCAAAAGGCTGGATTCCCTCTACTCCCATGCTTAATCCCCCTTCTCTGCTCCTGAGCTGGGGTTTGTTCCTGGGTGGGTGGGGACACACATGGCCCTACACTTCCTGGAGCCTCATGAACCAGTTTACCTTTGTAGAGCCTATGGTTTCTGGATCCTTAGCTATAATTTTTTCCTCCTCATGCTTGGATCTTTGTTAAACATGTGCTTGGAGAATGTATTTGAAGACTAGGGGTTTGCTAAGTAAAGCCAGGAAAGAAGTAGCAAAACAACAGCCTCATTTCATAGCACAGGGGATCTCAGTTGTTAGTCGTGTTGATTACAAAGTCAAGGAATGTGAGGTGACCAGTGCCTTCCATACACACACCACTGCTTGCCTTGTCTTCCCCTCTCCTAGTCCCCTCTCCTAGAAAGCTGATTAGAAGACAGCAAGCACAGGCCACTGCAGCTTTGTGTTTTTTGTGCTCTATCAGAGTTGCAACAGCTGCAAGGAGCCCACTACTGGAGCCTTTGCAAAGTCGTATATTTGCAGTTGATGAATGGAGTTAAAAGTGACCCTTTCAATTGATGATGTGATACCCTTATGAAAGTCAGTTTTCTTTTCTCTTTTTTGGTGCTGGGTATGGAACCCAGGACCTCAGGCAGACTGAGCACGTTTTCTACCACAGAGCTAATCCCCAGCTCTCCGTGTCCCCCCCCCCCCCCCGCGGTGCTGGGGATTGGACCCAGGGCCTTGAGCTTGCAAGGCAAACACTCTACCAACTGAGCTATATCCCCAGCACCCCCAGCTCTTCATTTTGATTCTTGAGATTGAAAGAAAACTCCCCTCTTGCTCACTACCTCTAGTCTCCATGGTGTTTTTCAAATCTTCTTACCGGTCTCAAAAGTCAGATTGTTTTTTGTCCTAGCAAGTTAAGTGGTAGTGACTAGGATACAGTGGAGAAATTGGGCTTGGTAGGAGAGTTTTTGGGCTGTGTCTGTCTCTCTGGGTGGCATTCAGAACTGGTGTGTGTCTATCTGTTGGTGTGCATGTAAACACTCATTTTCCTCTGTTCAGTGTGTGGGTGGTTTAAGGAAGGCTTGCTTTATGCCTCTGCATTGCTACTGCATTGGGACTGCAGAAACCTCCAAGTATACTAGGGCATTCAACCCTATTTTCAAATGGCCTCATGCAATGCCTATTAATTAATCTGGTCACATTCCATACCCACCTGTGTGGGAGACCAGGGAGGGCTGGTAATTTGGAAAATAACTGTACCACAATATTTGGAAATAACAGCATGACCTACCTTGACTAAGCCCTCTGTGAGTCAGACACTTGCTCTGCTGCTGCCTTGGAGTCCTTTGTTGAAATGCTCCCTCCCCCAGTTCACTTACTACTTGATCATTCTCAGTGGGAAATATCAGAATCTTACTGTGTCAGGGAAGGTAACCCCTTACAGTCCCAAAGGGATTAGGGAAAAGTATCTGGGGTGCCAGGAGTGGTGGGAGCCTTCAGGACTGAAGGTATGTTCATATCTCCTCAGGAACCCTCCCTGTACACTGTCAAAGCCATCCTGATTCTGGATAATGATGGAGATCGACTTTTTGCCAAGGTGAGATTTCCTTTCAAATTAGTTTGGGACCAGAACAAAGACATTGTGAGCTTGGAATCTTAAGATTGGCCCTGTTAACTCATATTCTTTGATAGCAAAAGTCCTTAGACTTTGACCTCCATTATCACCTGCATCAGAGCCTGGAGAAGCTTTGGAACCTTGGTTCCTGAACAAAGCAGTATCTAGATGTTAGAAGCACTCTGCTGCCCATGTTCATCATTCCTAGTTCCTTCCTTCCTACCCTGTCACCTACTTGGATTTTCCCAGGGATTCTTTTGTGGTTCCAGGTTCCAGCTCTAGGTTTACAGGCCTCACCAAGCTTCCTACCTCTTGATTTCCCAGTATGGTGTTTTTAACTTTGGATCTTTTGAAAGAGAGGAGAAAGGACATCCCTCTCTTCCCTCTATATTCTCCCCCTCCTGTAGAAATTTCTTCTGTCCCTGGTGTATTAACTCCGGGCAAGCATAGCATAAATCAATCAGCAGGTAGAGATTAGTTTAGAATTCACCAGCTGTTCCTCCCTGTAATTGGATGTAACTATGCAGGACACCTTTTGAAACAGTTATCCAGTTACTAAATGCCAGACCTGTCATAGGTCTTCAGCTGACTGCGACGGATTAGCCCCTAAAGAGCAGAACGATTTAGCAGCCTGCATCTCCGCCCCCTTGCCAGGGAGAGCCTGGGAATAGGCTCAGCAATGTGCTGGACTGCCCCCTGCTTCTCTTGTTTGCAGAAAGGAAAGCTGAGACTTGAGAGACCACAGGACAGGGCTTGCCTTGCCATGGAAGAGGTTTTTACAGTCTTTCCTCATTCTTCAGCTTCATGCAGTGAGGGAGTGTCTGAGGAAGAGTCCTGCCCTTCTAGTCTTTGTTTCCTCTGGCATTACTCCCTGACAGGGCAGCTCCCCAGAAGCACTTGGTGGGAATGGTCTTAAGAGAGCTCTCCTGGAATGCAGATAGAAGCAGGGCCTCATTGCCAGATGTGGTGGCACACTTCTTTAATTTCAGTGACTCAGGAGGCCAAGGCAGAAGGATTGCAAATTTGAGGCCCATTTCAGCAACTTAGAGAGGCTCTAAGCAACTTAATGAGACTGTGTCTCAAAATGAAAATATAAATAAGAAGGGCTGGGTCTGGGGTTGTAGCTCAGTGGTAGAGTGCTTGCCTCGCATGTGTGAGGCACTGGGTTAAATTCTCAGCACCACATAAAAATAAATAAATAAAAGCATGTGTCCATCTACAACTAAACAAATATTTTAAAAATAAATAAATAAATAAGAAGGGCTGGGGATGTGGCTCAGTGGTTAAGCACCCCTGTTTTCAATCCCTGGTATAAATAAAAGCAGAGCCTTATTATAGGGCTGGTAGGCCTTTGCCCTCTGTCTTAGGAATGTGAAGTGGGATTTTCATAGCAGGGTCCTTTAATTCTTTCTTTAAATTTGATTACTCTCTGCTCATTCCCTGCCTCTGTAGCCTTTCTCCATGTCAGTATTTCTCCCTTACCCCATGCCTTGAAAGAGAGAAATCCAAGATCCCAGGGCAAAGCATAGTCACTAATCATTCTGGGCTCCCAGCTCTAATGACCCAACCCTGTCTCCTTTTCCTCTGACCAGTACTATGACGACACCTACCCCAGTGTCAAGGAGCAAAAGGCCTTTGAGAAGAATATTTTCAACAAGACCCATCGGACTGACAGTAGGTCATTTTCCTTTCACTACTCCCTGTATTGGGGGTGAACCATGGTGGGAAGCGGGTGGCTGCAGGACTGTGGAAAAAGGATAAAATGACTGCCTCCTTTTTCTTTTTTTCCTCCTCCCCTCATATAATAAACTCTTCAGAAATGTAATGGGGAGGTGAGTGTACCTCACGCGGGAATACCGTGCTGGAAGGTTGGCTGTTAGCTACCTGTCTAGTCCCTGGATTTATGAGCCTCACTTGACAAATTTAACTGCAGCTCTGCTTATTGTACCGCATCCATTAGGGCAGGTAAATGGAAGTCTGTAAAGGTGACCGCTCTGCATTTTCACCTCCGAAGGATCGACTAGTATCCTGTCTTATATACAAGGAGGGAAATAAGTGTGGTGGGTAGGAGTGGAGGAAGGAGGCTAGAGGAGTAGATAATTCAGACTCCCCCCAGTTTAAACTTCCCTCTGCTGCCACCCAAAAAGAATAGATCAACTTAAGTCTTTGAGGTCATTTTAGCCTTTCTTACCTTGGCCCCAAGCCACTGAATACCAGGAGTCCACAGTAACTCCTTCTGTTCTGCTTCTTCATCTCAGGCTACTCTCTGTTTTCTCCCCACAGGTGAAATTGCCCTCTTGGAAGGCCTGACAGTGGTATATAAAAGTAGTATTGATCTCTATTTCTATGTGATCGGCAGTTCCTATGAAAATGAGGTGAGAATCTCCAGCCTTTCTCACTATCTTTGATCCTACTTCCTAAACCATAGGCAGGACACAGCCCCTTATTTTGGTCTTAGGAGAGCCACATTCCTCTGGCTTCTGACAGGGCTAACCAAGTGGTCTTCACTGTGGCTCCACAAATGAATCTGCCTAGAAGGGAAGTTTTCCCAGATCCCTTTTCTTATTTCCGTATAGAAGACATAATATAGGTTTTAATATCCTTCCCTGCACAGTGTTTTTTTAAGATGGATTTCAGAGGCAAGGTTGAAGGATGGGATGCTGAGTCCTACCTTCAATGGTGTATACCTGACTGAGTTTAAGCTAATGAGCAGATATTCTGGGTCTTGCTGAAGCCATACAGTATGAATGGGTCACTTGACGAAGTCATACAGTGTGAATGGGACTATGGGTGAAGTCCTAGCCTGCATCCTATATGCAGGAAAAAACCATTTATGTCAATTAGTAGCAACTTCCATAAGAGTAGATAGGTAAAAATAAGCCCCCAAGGGGCTGGGGCTGTAGCTCCTCAGCAGAGCACTTGCCTAGCATCAAGTTCCATCCCTAGCACCACATAAAAATAAGCAAATAAAATAAAGGCTTGCTGTCCCTCTACAACTACCACCAAAAAAAAAAAAAAAAAGCCCCCAGATAATTTTCAGCAAAAGTCAAAGTTCAAGAGATGCACCTCCTACTGAGCTCTTATTGCTGTGAATGCTTTGCTGAATACATTGTTATTTAAATCTTGCAGCACTTCTGTGAGGTGTCCTTGTCTTTGTTTTACCAATGAGGAAACCAAACCATGAGGAACCATAAAATTATGTGTTTGTGACTATTGTCAAACTACAAAAGTGGCAGTTTCATGTGGTTCAGTGAAATAATTCTATCAGGGTCATATGCATAGGAAATGACTCAGCTGGGATTCAATCCCAGTTCTGTCTGACTCAAAAGCCCCTGCTTGGGCTGAGGGTACCTTGGTGGGGCATGTGTTTAGCATGCTCAGGGGCCTGGATTGGATTCTCAGCCCCACCAGGGAGGCAAAAAAAGGCTGTGTTCTTTCCACTAGCCATGCTGTCTTTCACTGACCTCAGCAATGATTTTTCTCTGTACCTAAGACATCAGATAACACATACACATTAGTAAAGATATGTGGAAGAGGGCTGGGGATGTGGCTCAGTTGGTAGAGTGCTTGCCTTGCAAGCACAAGGCCCTGAGTTCAATTCCCAGCACCACAAAAAACAAAAAACCAAACCAAAACAAAAGGTATGTGGAGGGCTGAGGTTGTGGCTCAATGGCAGAGCGCCTGCCTAGCACTTGTGAGGCACTGGGTTCAATCCTCAGCACCACATTAAAAAAATAAATAAAGTTATTAAAAGAAAGATACGTAGAGGACTACAACAGGAAAGTTTTATTTAAACTGCTGACTAAATATGGGATGGTGTGGCAGAATTCACTTCTGTGAGAAACCATATATCCTTTCTGTTTTGTACTCACTTCCATCTTATGTTTCTGGTCCTTTGAGAAAGCCTATGTTATTTCGATGGTAAATGAATTGGAGAGTTTTTCTTTTGGGTAGCAGTTTGTAGGGCCTTGATCCTTTTCCTTCTTCCTCTGTCTCTCAACAGTTGATGCTTATGGCTGTTTTGAATTGCCTCTTCGACTCCTTGAGCCAGATGCTGAGGTGAGCAGCCATTCTTAATGTTGGCTTGGGAGAGAAAGTAACTATTCTTTAGGCCCAAGGATTTGTGGGGGATCAGCAGAGGCTCCAGGAAGTCGATTTAGTTTAAGTGGGCTTATTATTTCAGAGTAATGCACACTGAGGGGGAGGGCTGGATGGATAACATGTCCTTCCCATGGAGTAACTCTACTGAGAACAGGGATTCTCCTACTGGTCCCCAGTGGCTTTGTCAGAGTTTGTAACCCCCTCCTGATGCTTCCTTCTCTGAGGCTTCATTCTTTGCACTTGAAGTAGGCAAAGGGCAAGCATAAGGAAGTGTACCATGTGAAACATCCATGCCTTGGGCATGAAGGCGGCACTCCCAAGTCTCCACTTCTATCCCTTAATTTTCCTCTCTGTAGAACAGGAAGAATGTGCTGCTTTCCTCTCCTCCCTTTCTATCCCTGCCTCTAGCACTCTGTTCTCCATGTTGATGGGCAAGAGAAGAGACATAAGATACTTTTCCTGAAAACACCCAGGGCTCTGAACTTTGTTCCCCCAGCAGCTCCTAAGTGAACCCAGTACAGACAGCCATCCGGAACAGAACAGCAGGCGTTCTCAGCCCCACAAAATCAGCAGGGCAAATGGCTCAGGTTTCCTCAGGAAGGGGATGATTTATTTTTCAGCCAGGTGAATGAATAGACTTCATTTCGGGTAATCTAGTGAAAGAGTCAAACTGACGGATGTGACAGGCCACATGCCCCAACCACCGGATCTGTGGCTGGTGGATACAGATCCTGACTGTTCTTAGCCCCCTTGTTGGGATTCTTTTCTGAGCCTGAGCAGAACTGGTAAGGGAGAGGGAAGACAGGGAGCAGAGCCAGTCGTAGGAGGTTTGTCAGAGCTTGAGTGCAGATAGGGTTTGTATTCAACCCCTTCCCACCTCCCACCACCTCCAGATTTTTAGCTCTGTTTGTTTCCTTTTTTTCTACCTACTGATGTCTGTGTTTATAAGCAGTGTCATGAGCAACATCATGGTAGGAAAACATCATGCAGGAGAAAAATTACATATCTAAGTCGGTCTCAGTGGCTTGTTCCAATAATCCCAACAACTCAGGAGGCTAAGGCAGAAGTATTTCAGGTTCAAGCCAGCCTTGGCAACTTAGTGAGACCCAGGCACAGCATGGTGGTGCATGCCTGTAATCCCAGTGGCTTGGGAGGTTGAGGCAGGAGGATTGTGAGTTCAAAGCCAGTTTAAGCAACTTAGCAAGGCGCTAAGCAACTCAGTGAGACCCTATCTCTAAATAAAATAGAAAAAAGGGCTGGGGATGTAGCTCAGTGGTGAAGTGCCTCTGGGTTTAATCCCCAAAAAGAGAAAGGAGAAGAAAGAAATGATAGCTCTGGATAATCATCCTATGTATTCACACTCTTTTCTGATATTCCTGATCCTTACCCAACACACAAGAATAGGAAGAGGTTTATAGTAGAGTCGATTGACTAAACCTTCTTCACGTTAGTCACCTCTTTATGTGCTTGTTAGAGACATTTATTGGTTTAGTTTAGGATCCCTATCCAGACAATGTCCTAGGATTCTATCACACAAGAACTGGTTTTTGTCTTCTTTGGGGGATTCAGGAAAAATGTAGAAAAGCGAGCTCTGCTGGAGAACATGGAGGGGCTCTTCTTGGCTGTGGATGAAATCGTAGATGGAGGGTAAGTTCTCTGACCTGCCTGGATCTGGCAGATGGGGTGGCTGTTCTTCTTCTAAGTCAAATGGGCTAAGTGGTCAGAATTCTATCTCCATAGTAAGTTGGTTCATCAGGACAGAGCCAACATGCCAGGCATCATGGCGCAGGCCTGTAATCCCAGCTACTCGGGAGACTGAGGCGGGGGATCACAAGTTCAAAGCCAGCCTCACAATTTAGCAAGACCTTGAGCAACTCAGCAAGACCCTGTCTCTAAATAATATATTAAAAAGGGGCTGGGGATGTAGCTTAGTGGTTAAGCACCCCTGGGTTCAATCCCTAGTAAAAAAAAAAAAAAAAAAAAAA
>JAJEJO010047094.1:0-14522 GCA_020662805.1 Glaucomys volans
CAGCAAGGTCGTTTGCTTGCATTGTTCTCCCTGGGAGAGCACCTTCAGGTTGGGGTCTTGTTCTCAACCAGGTTTTCTGTTCTCTTGGTCGGCGGCCATCCCAATTTTCACCTGGAAATTTGGAGGACTAACTTCAATAGTTGGGAACTCCTGTTGGCAACAGTTCACATTTTATTGTAAGCTTTAGTGAACATGGTTAAAAACATTTTGACCATTTTCTATCTAAATTAAAATCAAAGACATTTGGTAAGGATGTTTAGTCTTCAAGAAGAAAATTTGGTGGTACCCTGAGGGGGGCATCTGACCATGAAATTTGGCCATTCTCTCACAGAGAATTTCAGGAGAGGAACATCACATCAGGTCATGTAGTCAGTGGCCCCTCCCTGGAATTCATGGAAATTGGTCAAAATGCATTGAAGGGAAGTGCATGATGAACATGAGGGAGACGGACCCATGTCCACAATCTAGGGCAACAAAAATGAATGAAAAAGATGAACAAACGCAGAACGGGTAGGATGCCAAAGACAATGAAAAGTGGCCACACCTGATTCCTGACATGAGGGCTGGGGCACTTTCTTGCCACAGTCTGGAACTTGGAAAACAATGCTGTGCCCAGCCATCCTCATTTCCCAGATGTGAAACCACCAGAAACAGACTTAATTACGGCCCCTGAAGGCACAGAAACTGGTGTATCTCAGAGAGTTTAGTTGACTCATGGGGGAGGGCTCCACAGACCATGGCAGCCTGGGGCAAGGACCTTCTCTCAGAGGCCTTCCCCTAGGCACAGCAGTTATTATGGCCTCTCTCCACCCAGGTAAGTGGTGAGAGGTGCTTATCCCCCTGGCAGCAAGGACCTCGATGGGGCCTCCAGCTGTTATGGGGCACAACATAAGAACAGATGCTTCACCATTGAAAATTCTAAATTTGAGAATTTTATTAGGTGGCTGACTGTCTCACACAACACCCCAGAAATTGCATTGGTGAGAACAGCCCCCACCATAGTGTTATAGGGGACTTTATACCCTAAGTCAGCACATCAAACAAAAGTATTTGTGCCAATGATTTAAAACTACAAGCTAATGTTATATGATGTAATATCATTAGCAGAAGTGGGAAGTGGGCCAAAATGACCTTCCTTTGGTCCAAATTTAGAAGATTTTCTAACAACTCCACAATCACTGTTGACATGACAGTTGACATTGTACATTGCTTAGGAGAAATGAGAATCAGAAAAAGCACAATTTTTGTTATCAAGGAATTGCCATTCTTTGTTCCCAAGCATGTCATGCTAAGTAGCTGTGGATGCGTACGGAAGCAGTTTGCTCCCATGGGAGAAATATCCTAGGTAAGACGGAGTCTCAAAGTAAAATGGAGTCTGCTGAGTCATGGTCCATGCAGCCTGGCCTATAACATTTCCATGGCATCCAATATGTCAGTCCATCACAAAGGGAAATAGAAACAGCTAGAGTCTTCCCTAGAAACTGAGAGTCTGACTCGCCTCATAACATAAGGATGTATATTCAACATGTAATCTAATTATTGAAATCTTTCATTTAAAGTAAGGCTTCCTTCGTTAGAATGGCAGGACAACAATTGTTCAGAGCACAGGAAGCAAACTTAGCAAATCTCAAGTGGCATTTGGAGTGTCTTGCCGTTTCCATCTCGCTAAGTCCTCAAAGTCATTCCAACTGATGAATTTGAACATGGTCCTAAAAAGGGTTTGCCACAGAAAGATTGACAAAGCAGTCCAGAGAAGCAGCAAGGATCTAGGACAGAATGATTGGCCAGTCAGGTACAGTGATTAGTGTCGTGGGATGGGAAGGTGTGAGTCATCAATTGACAGGTATTGCCCCTGGGGATTCTGTTGGTCTCAGTACCTGACATTTTGCATCACCTGACTCCAGGGAACAATAAAAGTCCATGTCACTGACCCTCCCCCACCCATCCTTCCCCTGGCATCCTGCAGGCTGCATCTACTCCTGTGCTGTGTGTCCAGCAGCCAACTGTCTGACCACCTTCTCCGAGAAAAGAGCAGAACAGTGGGACAATCTCAGGTTGGTTTCCTTTTTCAGGACTTCCTCAGACACTTGCTGGGAAGTTAAAAGATTGCAGACAAAGGGATGTGGGAGGTTTCAGTGCTGGGCTAAGAACTGTTTCATTTTCAATTGTGTGCCTTTCTACTGAGGAAGGGAAAATACATATTGGATAAAAACCTGATGGATTTGGGCATGTTCTTCTTGTCTCCACTGCTTTGTCTAATTGGTTAATGATCTTTATAGGTCTTCTGGTGGAGTTTGTGGGTCTTCTCCATTACAGGATCCTGTCCTCAGCAAACAGGGCCAATCTGGGTTCTCCTTCCCCATTTGTTTCTACTCAGAGGGCTTAGTTTCCATCTTTGGCCTGATTTTCCTGCCTGCAGTTTCAAGATTTATGTTGAAGAGGAGTGTGCAAAGTGGGAATGCCAGTCCTCTTCCTGTGTTTAGAGAAAATGCTCTCGGTTCATCCCCGTTCTGGATGATGTTGCTCTTGGGTTTGTGCCTTTGGGCTGCTGAGGTCAGTTCACTTTCTCCCTAGACTTTTGGGTGTTGTCAACAGAAGTGGGTGCTGGACTCTGGCTATTGTTTTGGGGGCATGTAAGGGGATAATCCTGGGATTCTTGACCTGCTGTCTATTGTGTGCAGAAATACATTTATTGATTTTATTTTGTCAAAGGAAACTTCCATTCCCAGGTAAAAATCTAATGTCATCACTGTAGGATCTACAAGACATGTTTTTGAATGCGCTAGATTTCCTATGAAATTACGCATCTATTTTCAGCGAGGTGGTTGGTCTGCAGTATATTCACTTGGGCTTTCTAATCTCGTTCAATCATTTTCCCTTTTCCAATTTTTACTTTTCTAGTTTTGGTACTGGGGATTGAACCCAAGGGCACTCAACCACTGAGCCACATCCCCAGGCCGATTTTGTATTTTATTTAGAGGCAGGGCCTCACTGAGTTGCTTATGGTCTTGCTAAGTTGCTGAGGTTGCCTTGGAACTCATGATCCTCCTGTCTCAGCCTCCCAAGTGCTGGGAATATATGCCAGTGCCATCGTGCCTGGCTATTTAATTATCTTTTCTAAAATATAGTCAATATTTCATTGATCACTCTTCTTTGTGTCCCTCTCTCATTTGAGCTGTGACATTTATTACCTCCTTCTGCCTCTGATTTCCTGTTTCATACGTTCTTCCTTTCTCTGTGACAAAGGAGATCAGTAATTTGGAACTCCTGATTTCTTACTACAAAGTAGGCAGCTCAGTAAGGGACTGCTCCACACTGCTCTTGGTGTAAGCCCACAAGTTTGATTTCCTCCCTTTTGTTTTTCCTCTCCTTGAAGCAATTTGTCAAATTCATTCCTCTCACTTTTCAGAGTCTCAGAACTTGTCAAAGGGGAGTCATTCCATTTTGACATAGTCGATAATATCCAGTGTTTTCCTGGCTGCTGATTGCAGTTTCATCCCATTGTGATCAGAAAAGGTGAAGAATATGCTTCTAAGTATTTTGTAAGGGTTGGATGTCCATGTCAGGCCTCAAATTACCCAGGGACAATTAAAGCCAAATTATCTCATTTGTTTACACATAGGACACACATATGCATTATTAATTTATTAAAATGTTCTTAAAATTGGGGAACTAATAGAAGGCACCAAAAGGAATCCACACCATCCCCTTTGATTTCCCAAGGTAAGCTGAGACAGGACCTGTGTCAATTCATTAATGAAAATCATGTCCGGTGATATTAAATATAGCAATGAATATCTTGAAAGGGAAAATGCTCTGTTCCTACTTTTCAGGAATGTGTGTACAGTGCTGACATTCAGTCTTTCTTGTGACCAGGATTATTTCATCCTTGTGGGGAAACACAGTTGTTCTTGCCTCTAATGCACTGTGTTATGAAGGAAAGGAGCATGTTCTCCAGAATCAGTCACTCACTATGAATCTAAAATAAGCAACCATCTATGAAAGGTCAGCTCCATAGCAAGGTCTGATGCTAGGGCCTGGTACCTGTACCTGAGGAGGAAGACACATGTGAGAAGGGAACATCACACTCCGGGAAACAGATCTCCCTCTGTGGTTGTTGGGTTTGCTCAACACCACAATGTGAAAAAGGTCCAAAGGGCATACCATTTATCCATGCTTATGAATGTATTCTTCTCCCTATGACTCAGGGAATCCAAATCTCAGCGTCTGAGGGAGAAGCACCTGACACCAGGAAGATGAAGCGGTGGGCAAGTCGTTCCTCACAGCCACCATCCCATGGACTCATTCAAACCAAGAATGATAAACAGCAGCATTGGGGAGCTGTGGGGCACAAGATTCCCCAGGCAGAGGAGGAGGATCCCAGGGTAAGTGAAGGTCTGTGTAACCGGGGAGAGAGGGGGCAGCGTGGGTCAGATTTTGGCTATGATATTACCGATTTGGCCTCTACAACTCAATTCTGTTACAACCCACGAAAGCCTGGCCGGGGACATGCTCACAGGTAAATTAGCCCCTTCCCATGTTGTGACCAGATATCTTCCTTCCATACACAGGACCTGTACACCCACGTCCTTTTACTTGTCTTGACAATTGGCTCAGGATCACCACCTTTGGAACATTCAAATCTTCTTTCTGAGGCTTTAATGTAACAGATGCTATCCAAAGAATGCCAGAAGTCTTAGCCATCCTACGAATTCCTAGTGCACAGGCCCGAGTCTCTAATCAAAAACAAAGCTTAACTCAGTCTTGAAAATCTATCTTGACCTCAACACTGTAGAGCTGGTTGTGGTTGTGCAGAACCATGAGAACTTGTCTTCTTGCACCCACAGTTGTAATTCAAGGACTGTGGGGACTTTGGACACACTGCAAGGAGTAGAAGATGCCCCATGAAGTGCTGGGATGGGGCAAAGGTCCCAGAACCCTTGGGCCCAAAGCAGGAGAAGGAGAACCAGGAAGCAAGGCAGCCTGAGAATCCCCATGACAAAGGAAGCTTTAAGCAGCCCAAGAGACAGAAGGACCAGGGACAATGGTGAGTGATGGGATAGGTGGTATCCAAGCCCTGATCATTATAGTCAAACTGGTGATGTTCGTCCTTCTCCACACAATGACCCCAGCCTTGTCCAAAGAAAGCGTAAGTGGAGAGATAGATGCAAGGACATCACAACACCAATGCACACGCTGGAGCTAACACATCTCCCATGCATTCAGTAAGGGAGAGGGTACACGGCCCTTCAGAAACAAGACCTTGACAGTCAGAAATGCACTGAGCCCTTGTGAATTGACTTAGTGAGAAATGAGAAGGTCTACCTAGAATTTGGCCATGGGTGTGATATCCGGGTTCGAAAAGACCTAGGGACAGTCAAACCATATCACAGGAAACACCAAGGGAACTAGAATATAAAAATGTTCTTCCTGCTCTGGATCCATGCAAATACCTTGGTTTGATCCACAGGCAAAAAGAGCAGCAGTGGAAGGCTCTAGTCCAGAAATTTCCTAGAAGACCCCAGGGGAGGCAGCAGACCAATTGGAAGAATGGGACCGAATCCGGTGCCTATCTCAGGGTGAGTGTCTCCATGATGGGTTGCCCTTTTCTCTGCTTTGGGTAAACTGGATTGGTTCCTCTTCCACGTCCCTGCTGCTGAGGGACTTGCTAAAGACCAATAAGGACGAGGAGACTCATGCTTGTGCATTTCAGCTATGGTCTTTCCAGGATTATGAGGACGGCCTTTCCTATTTCTCCTGATTTGGAATTGGAGGACATATGTAGCAAGTTTATTCCAATGTCATCAAGGATAGAATGTACTCTGCAGGAGTATTGATGCTGAGGGCCATCCAACACTCTGAGCTTCAGAATGAAATCTCCTCAGGCCTCACACTCTGCTCAAAGGGGCACTGGCCATCCACATCACATCAAAGGAAACTTGAAATAGATTTACATCTCAAATGAGGAGGCCCAATGTGAGGAATGGGGTATTTTCCCCGATGCCTGAAAAATATCACTTTGATATTGTAGTTGGTGTCCTACTAATTCTTGTTCTACTAGTGGTACCACTCAAGGTTTAGTTCAGGTGACTGATGAATTACCTTACAGTTGAATGTCAGTGTCTGGAGTACCTCGCCTTTTTATGTGGTGCTCAATGTTTCTTGCCAGAGAGCAAATCATAATGAATGCTTTGCATGACAATGTATGTCTTTTCTTCCAGCACACCAGCAGATCACTGCCCACGCAGACAACCTGGAAGATTTCTGTCCAGGCCATGTGATGGAGAGCCAGCCACCTGTCAAGGACACTGAAGGGAGAGCCATTGTCTCTACAGCACGACCCTTCCAAAGAAATGCACTTGATTTCTACTCCATTCCTGTGCCCAGGAAAGGACAGGAAGTAGCCATCCCTGGACCAGCCAGCCAGGACTAAGGCTCTCTGGCCACAACACTGCCCTCCACGTGAAGGGATCAGACGGAAAGCCCGAGGGTGTCTCCCATAATGTTGCCCAGCCCGCCTCTAAAAGGCATGGTGTGAGCCAGGTGCTCAGTACCCAATCCACTGCCAGGTGCCCTGATGTGAGCAAACAGCCCTGCCTGCAGCCTACAGCATGGGGAGCAGGCCAGGTGCCCACACCCAGCATCAGGGCCCCAGCCAAGAGACATGCCCAGGATTCTGCCAAGTGAAGTTAGAATGCCCCAAAGAAACAGCCTCAGCCCCAGCCTGATTCCACAGGGAAGCACTGGCACTCTAGGCTTTGACCTTTGCATGTCTCTGCAATCTCTGCCAGATAGAAGCGGACTCACAATCCAAGTGACACCCCAAGTGACCAGGAAAACTCCACCCCAGGGTTCCGGGATGGATCTTCACCCTCCAAGGAGAAGCCTTGTCCTGAATCCTGCCCCATCCTGCACCAAGTCCTATCCTCCAGCAGCCAGCTGTGTTCCACGACAGCCCCTCAGAATGGTCTTCAGGAGACTGCACCATGACTGTTGGAGCTCCAGGTTCATTACAGCTCCCTCTGTCTCCACCCCTACAGAGCCCAATGCCCCTGCTGCAAGTGCTTCCTTTCTTGACAAGTCTGAGGGATGCAGCTCCAATGAGCCTGTGAGTTGCCTCTATGAGGATCTTCAGGTATCCTCCTCCTCTGAGGAGAGTGAGGACAGTGACAAGGAGTGAGGCACTCCATGGCAGAGCAGACTCACCTTCTAGCCTCAAGTGACTTGGAGGGAACTGTGGGAGTGAGGACACAAAGTGGCAGGAAGCATGTACACTTGGGTCATAGGAATTTCCTCGTTGTGGGCCCTCCTAAATCAGACTCCATACAGGGCTGGGACAGACACAGACATTGCTTCTGAATCATGGAAGCTTCGGATGGGGTTTCCAATGTGACCTCCGAAATAGGCCGTGAAGGATTTCGTAGACTTTCCATGGAGTGGAAAATGGAATGGATATGCACATTTGTATATTGACGGATAGTGTAAGCAGGAGGCTCAGTGACTCTCCTTCGCCCTATGATTGATTTCAGGGCAACCCTCGCTGATCACTGGGACCTCTCTCTTTGAATCAGTGTCCTGGCCATGGATGGGAAGGCTTAACTGTAGAATATGTCAATGGAAACCATTGTGGATGGTTTCCTTGGCCTCACTGATCAAGTTTGTTCATTTTCTTGGCAAACATGTCCTTCAAATTTATTGTAATCCTAATAAAATTATCCCCATGATTTGTTGTGTCTCCTGCTTGAGTAATTAGCTGTGCAAATCCTTTCAAACCCATTAAAGTACAAAAAGTACTTTTAAACCCCATTTTTGATTCATCAATTTCTGAAAACACCAGTAATGTTTTAAGGATGCCACCCTGGGGATCTTAAGGAGGTAAGACTACTTGATGTTATGTAAAACCGCTAGCGTCTTACCTTTTGAAATCAATCAGCTGTCTCCAACAAACACATCCATGACTAATGCCATATATGTCAAATCGAAATTACTTATTTCTGAAAACCAAGATATCAGAGAAATGTGTTGGACAGCACCAACTATTTCTTCCCTCTTGACGAAAAATCTAGAATCAATGGAATTTTGTGATAGACAGTAATCCCAAATGGATTTTGGGATAGACAGTAATATTTCACCAGTTGTGTGACTACCTAGATAAACTTGAGTTAGCAACCTTTCGAGACATCCTTTCTTTTATCCGTTTGCCAACTTTAAACTGAACCTTTCAAGTCATGTCATCGTAAGCTATTTTGAAACATTTACTTAGAGTTTTATATATGGGCTCGTGTCAATTTTGGTACCAATCGCATGTAGATGTGACAACACAACTGTGTACATGCACATAAAACAGAAAGACACAAAGGCCTTGAAGATTATTCTCTAAAACCCATTAGATTGAGAGTTAACCCTTGCATATTGGCCTCTGAATGAAGCAGAGCATTTTAAAAGGCCTTAGAGTTGGATAAATTAGGTCTGATCAAAATTGTAACCTGGGCACACCTGGTCAAAAGTTTAACCTGGGCTCACCTCATCAACATGATGAACATAAAAGGTCAAATTTCAAAAGCCTCTGAGGCTTCCATCCTGATGTGGTCCTGTTCACCAGAGATACAAAGAATTCAGAGAATATAGACGAGGTTACACCCCATCGCTCCCTGAAGGGGTTTCCAGGAGAGGCAGCAAGGGAGCTTGCTTCCATTGCTCTCCCTGGGAGAGCACCCTCAGGGTTGGGTCTTCTTCTATACCAGTTTTTCTGGTCTCTTGGATGGCAGCCATCCCAATTTCCACCTGGTATTTTGGAGGACTAAGTCCAATAATTGGGAGCTGCTGTTGGCCACAGTTCACATTTTAATGTAAGCTTTAGTGAACATGGTTAAAACCACTTGGACCATTTTCTCTCTAAATTGGAATAAAAGACATTTGGTAAGGATGTTTAGTCTTCAAGAAGAAAATTTGGTGGTACCCGGAGGGGGCCATCTGATCATGAACGTTGGCCATTCTCCCCCAGAGAATTTAGGGAGAGGAAAGATGTCACATCAGGTCATGTAGTCAGTGGCCCCTCTCTGGAATTCCTGGAAATTGGTCAGTATGCATTGAAGGAAAGTGCATGTTGAACATGAGGGAGACCGACCCATGTCCACAATGAAGGGCAGCCAAAATAAGTGAAAAAGATGAACAAGAACAGAACGGATAGGATGCCAAAGATAATGACAAGTGGCCCCTCCTGATTCCTGACATGAGGGCCTGGCCACCGACTTGCCACATTCTGGAACTTGGAAAGTAATGCTGTGCCCAGCCGTCCTCATTTCCCCAGATATGGAACCACCGGAAACAGACTTATTGGTGTTCCCTGGGGGCACAGAAACAGGTGTCTCTCAGACAATTGAGTTCACTCATGGGGCAGGGCTCCACAGACCTTGGCAGCCTGTGGCAAGGAACTCCTCTCAGAGGCATTCCCCTATGCGCGACAGCTATTGTGGCCTCTCTCCACCCAGGGAAGTGGTGAGAGGTGCTTATCCTCCTGGCAGCAAGGATCTCCATGGGGCCTCCTACTATTATGTGGCACAACTTAAGACCAGAGGCATCACCACTGAAAATTCAAAATTGAAGAATTTTATTAGCTGGCTGACTGTCTCACACAACAGCCCAGGAATGGAACTTGGGAGATCAGCCGCAACCATAGTGTTGTAGGGGATTTTATACCCTAAGTCAGCACATCAAACATAAGTGTATGTTCCTACAATTTAAAATTAAAAACTAATCTTTTATGATCTAATATCATTAGAAGAAGTGGGAAGTCGGCCAAAATGAACTTCCTTGGGTCCAAATTTAGAAGTTTTTCTAACATCTCCACAATCACTGTTGACATGACAGTTGACATTGTACATTGCTTAGGAGAAATGAGAATCAGAAAAAGCACAATTTTTGTTATCAATTTTTGTTGCCATTCTCTGTTGCCAAGCATGTCATGCTAAGCAGCTGTGGATGGGTATGGAAGCAGTTTGCTCCCATGGGAGAATATTCCTAGGTAACATGGAGTCTCAATGTAAAATGGAGTCTGCTGAGCCATGGCCCATGCAGCCTAGCCTATAACATTTCCAAGGCCTCCAATTGTTCAGTCCATCACACAGGGAAATAAAACAGCTAGAGTCTTCCCTAGAAACTGAGAGTCTGACTCGCCTCGTAACATAAGGATGAATATACAACATGTAAATTATTATTGAAATCCTTTATTTAAACTAAGCTTCCTTGGTTAGAATGGCAGGACAACAAATGTTCAGAGCACAGGGAGCAAACATAGCAAATCTCAAGTGGCATTTGGAGTGTCTTGCCGTTTCCATCCTCCTACGTCCTCAAAATCATTCCACCTGATGAATATGAACATGGTTCTAAAAAGGGTTTGCCACAGAAATATTGACAAAGCGGTCCAGGGAAGCAGCAAGGATTTAGGACACAATGATTGTCCAGTCAGGTACAGTGATTAGAGTCCTGGGATGGGAAGGTGTGAGTCATCAATTGACAGGTATTGCCCCTGCGGATTCTGTTGGTTTCAGTAGCTGACGTTTTGGATCACCTGACTCCAGGGCAGAATAAAAGTCCAGGGCACTGACCTTCCCCCACCCGTCCTTCCCCTGGCATCCTGGAGCTGCATCTACTCCTGTGCTGTGTGTCCAGCAGCCACCAGTCTGACAACGTTCTCCGAGAAAAGAGCAGCATAGTGGGACAATCTCAGGATGGTTTCCTTTTTCAGGATTTCTTCAGACACTTGCTGGAAAGTTAATAGATTGCAGACAAAGGAATGTGGGAGGTTTCAGTGCTGGGCTAAGCACTGTTTCATTTTCAATTGTGTGCCTTTCTACTGAGGAAGGGAAAATACATCTTGGATAAAAACGGGATGGATTTGGGAATGTTTGTTTTGTCTCCACTGCATTGTCTAATTGGTTAATGACCTTTATAGGTCTTCTGGCAGAGTTTGTGGGTCTTCTCCATTACAGGATCCTGTCCTCAGCAAGCAGGCCCAATCTGGGTTCTCCTTCCCCATTTGTTTCTACTCAGAGGGCTTAGTTTCCATCTTTGGCCTGATTATCCTGCCTACAGTTTCAAGATTTATGTTGAAGAGGAATGTGCAAATTGGGAATGCCGGTCCTCTGGCTGTGTTTAGAGAAAATGCTCTCGGTTCATCCCCATTCTGGATGATGTTGCCCTTGGGTTTCTGTGATAGATCCTTTGGGCTGCTGAGGTCAGTTCACTTTCTCCCTAGCCTTTTGGTGTTGTAAACAGAAGTGGATGCTGGACTCTGGCTATTGTTTTGGGGGCATGTAAGGGGATAATCCTGGGATTCTTGACCTGTTACCTCTTGTGTGCAGAAATACATTTATTGATTTTATTTTGTCAATGGAAACTTCCATTCCCAGGTAAAAATCTAATGTGATCACTGTAGTATCTACAAAATATGTTTTTGAATGCAGCTAGACTTCCTATGTAATTACGCATCTATTTTCAGGGAGGAGATTCGTCTGCAGTTTATTTCCTTGGGCTTTCTAAACTCATTTAATCATTTTCTCTTTTCCTATTTTTATTTTTCTATTTTTGGTAGTGGGGATTGAACCCAAGGGCACTCAACCACTGAGCCACATTCTCAGTCTGATTTTGTATTTTATTTAGAGATGGGTTCTCACTGAGTTGCTTAGGGTATTGCTAAGTTGCTGAGGTTGCCTTTGCACTCATGATCCTCCTGTCTCAGCCTCCCAAGTGCCTGGATTATATGCCAGTGTCCCTGTGCCTGGGTATTTAATTATCTTTTCTAAAACATAGTCAATGTTTCATTGATCACTATTCTTTGTGTCCCTCTCTCATTTGGGGTGTGACATGTATTACCTCCTTCAGCATCTGATTTTCTGTTTCATATGTTCTTCCATTCTCTGTGAACAAAGGAGATCAGTAATTTGGGACTCCTGTTTTCTTTCTGCAAGTAGGCAGATTAGTAAGGGACTGCTCCACACTGCTCTTTGTGTAAGCCCACAAGTTTGATTTCCTCCCTTTTTATTTTCCTCTACTTGAAGCAATTTGGAAAATTCATTCTCTTCACTTTTGAGAGTCTCAGAACTTGTCAAAGGGGAGTCATTCCATTTTGACATCGTCAATAATTTCCAGTGTTTTCCTTGCTGCTAATTGCAGTTTCTTCCCATTGTGATCAGAAAAGGTGAAGGATACGGGTTTAAGTATTTTGTAAGGGTTGGATGACCAAGTCAGGCCTCAAATTACCCAGGGACACTTAAAGTCAAACGATTTCATTTGTTCACACATAGGACACAGATAAGCTTTCCTAATTTATTAAAATGTACTTAAATTTGTGGACCTAATAGAAGGCACCAAATAGAATCCACACCATTCCCTTTGAGTCCCCAAGGTCAGCTGAGACAGGATCTGTGTCAATTCACTCATCAAAACCATGTCTGGTGATATTAAATATAGCAATGAAATCTTGAAAGGGAAACTGCTCTGTTCCTACTTTTCAAGAATGTGTGTACAGGCCTGACATTCCGGCTTTCTTGTGACCAGGATTATTTCATCCTTGTGGGGAAAGACATTTGTTCTTGCCTCTAATGCACTGTGTTATGAAGGAAAGGAGCATGTTCTCCAGAATCAGTCACTTGCTACGAATCTAAACTAAGCAACCATCTATGAAAGGTCAGCTCCATAGCAAGGTCTGATGCTAGGGCCTGATACAGGTACCTGAGGAGGAAGACGCATGTGAGCAGGGAACATCACACTCTGGGAATGAGATCTCCCTCTGTGTTTGTGAAGTTTGCTCAACACCACAATGTGAAAAAGGTCCAAAGGGCATACCATTTCTCCATGCTTATGAATGTATTCTTCTCTCTATATCTCAGGGAATCCAACTCTCATCCTCTGAGGGAGAAGCACCTGGCACCAGGAAGATGAAGCGGTGTGCAGGTCGCTCCTCACAGCCACCATCCCATGGACTCATTCAAAGCCAGAATGAGAAACACCCACAGAGGGGAGCGGTGGGTCACAAGTTTCCCCAGGCAGAGGAGGAGGATCCCCGGGTAAGTGAAGGTCTGGGTAACCGGGGAGAGATGGGGCAGCATGTGTCAGATTTTGGCTAATATATTACCGATTTGGCCTCTACAACTCAATTCTGTTACAACCCATGAAAGCCTGGCCGGGGACATGCTCACAGGCAAATTAGCCCTTCCTACGTTGTGCCAAGGTATCTTTCTTCCATATACAGAACCTGTACACCTGCATCCTTTTACTTGTCTTGACAATTGGCTCAGCATCACCACCTTTGGAACATTCAAATCTTCTTTCTGGGGCTTTTATATAACAGATGCTATCCAAAGAATATAAGAAGTCTTAGTCATCCTACAAATTCCTAGTGTACAGGCCCGAGTCTCTAAACTAAAACAAAGCTTAACTCAGCCTTGAAAATCTAGCTTAACCTCGACACTGTAGACATGGTTTTGGCTGTGCAGAACCAAGGGAACTTGACTTCATGCACCCACAGGTGAAGTGCAAGGACTGTGATGCCTTTGGACACACTGCAAGGAGTAGAAGATACCCCATGAAGCTAGGGGATGGGGCACAGGTCCCAGAACCCTTGGGACCAAAGCAGGAGAAGAGAACCAGGCACCAAGGCAGCCTGAGAGTCCCCATGAAACAGGAAGCTTCAAGCAGCCCGAGAGACAGAGGGACTAGGGACAAAGGTGAGTGATGGGGTAGGTGATATGCAAGCCCTGAGCCTTGAATTCAAACTGGTGATGTTCCTCCTTCTTCACACAATGATCACAGCATTGTGAAAAGAAAGTGTAAGTGGAGAGAAAGATGCAAGGACATCACAACACCAATCCACAACCTGGTTTTCACCCATCTCCCCTGCATTCAGTAAGGGAGAGTGTACAGGGTCCTTCAGAAATGAGACCTTGACAGTCAGAAATGCACTGAGCCCTTGTGAATTGACTTAGTGAGAAATGAGAAGGTCCTGCTAGTCTTCAGCCATGGGTGTGATATCAGGGTTGGAAAAGACCTAGGAACACTCAAACCATATCACAGCAAACACTAAGGGATCTAGAACAAGAAACTGTTCTTCCTACTCTTGTTCCATGCAAACACCTTGGTTTGATCAAAAGGCATGAAGAGCAGCAGAGGAAGGCTCTAGTCCAGAAATTTCCTAGGAGAACCCAGGGGAGGCGGCAGCTCAATTGGAAGAAAGAGACAGAACCCAGTGCCTATCTCAGGGTGAGTGTCTCCATGGTGGGTTGCCCTTTTCTCTGCTTCGGGTAAACTGGATTGGTTCCTCTTCCACGTCCCTGCTGCTGAGTGTCTTGCTCTAGCCCATTAAGGATGAGGAGACTCAAGCTTGTGCATTTCAGCTATCGTCTCTCCAGTATTATGAGGAAGGCCTTTCCTATTTCTCCAGATTTGGGATGGGAGGACATATGTAGCAAGTTTATTCCAATGTCTTCAAGGATAGAATGTACTCTGCAGGAGTATTCATGCTG
>JAJEJO010047100.1:0-28962 GCA_020662805.1 Glaucomys volans
GAGGCCACAGCTGATGACTGAGGACCAGGAGTCCATAGGAGGTGTCAAGTCCAGAAAACAAACAAACAACAACATTCCTTTAGCCTTTTCAAAAATTACATTGAACTCAGGATAATCTGGGGACATTTCACAGATAAGGCAGCATTTGAATGGTGCCTGGAAGAATTAGAATTCCAGTCAGCTAATAAAGGGGGACAGTGCTCTAGGATAGAATTGCACATCAAGGAGCAGCACAAAGCATTTGGAGAGCAGCCTGTTGGTCAGGTGAGGCTGGAGCTTCACCTGGGTAGTGGGACATGGAAGTGGATAGGGCTGAAGAGGCCACTAAGGCTTGATTAAGCCATGCTACTATATTTTAAAACTTGAATGTTCCAAAAGGCCCATGTGCTAAAGGTTTGGTCCCCAAGGTGCTACTATTGGTAAAGCCTTTAAGAGGTGGGGCTGATGGAGAGGTCTTCAAATAATTGGGGCCATGCCCTCAAACAATCCTGTGAGACCCTGGCTCCTTCCTATTTTTCTCTATTAAGTTTTAGATATTAGATGTCCTCCAAGAGCTCATGTGTGAGACAATACAAGAGGGTTTAGTGGTGAACTGATTAGGTTATGAGAGCATTAATCGCCTGATATGGATGAACTGGTGGGAAACTGCAGGCAGGTAGGGTGTGGCTGGAGGAGGTAGGTCCCTGGGGGAGTACCTTTAGGGGAAAAATTTTCTCCTTGCTCTTCTCTCTCTCTCTCTGTCTCTCTCTGTCTTTCTGTCTCTCTCTGTCTCTCTGTTTCTCTCACTCTCTCTGTCTCTCTCTCTCTCACACTCTGTCTCTCTCTCCCTCCTGGTGCCATGTTTCCAGTTGCTTTCCTCCACCACACTCTTCTGCCATGATGTTCTGCCTCACCTCAGGCCCTGAGGAATGGAATCGGCTGTCTATGGACTGAAACCTATGAAATCACAAGCCCCCAAATAAACTCTTCCTGCTCTAATTGTTCTTGTCAGGTCTATTTGGTCACAGCAACAAAAAATGCTGACTAAAACACTATGTTTCACTCCCTGGCCATTAGGTGGGTGGTTTTGCTCTTCTAAAAGCTCCCATCATAATGTGCTGCCTTCACACAGGCCTAAAAACTGCAAGGTCAACCAACCAGAGACTAGAACCTCTAAAGCTGTGAGCTGTAGAAAAATAAACCTTTTCTCTTTATAAGCTGATTATCTCAGGTATTTGTTACAGTGACGGACACCATGCTGTACTTTCCTGCAAATTCACATAATTGAGATTCAGAATGTGGGAGGAGTTTGTTCTTACATTTCCTCCATTCTGGTTTTTTATTTACTACAGTCATGCAATGCATAACAATGTTTTCCTTGAGAGTGGACGGCATATATGATGGTGATCTCCCATAAGAGTATATCATCTGGTGACATAATAGCCATTTTAGTTTATGTGAATGCACTCTCTGATGTTTGTACAATGAAGAATCCACCTAGTAACACCGTTCTCAGAACTTGACCTTATTGTTAAGTCAAGTATGTCTGTATTTAAGGAATTTATTTTTCAACAAATCTTTATCGATGGCACAGGTATATATGCTACTAATAAATAGAGCCCATTTTAAAAGAGCTCTGTAGTTTCTTTAAGTCAAGACCTGCACTGAGTACGTTATACCTCATGAGGTAGGTATCATTAGATTCACCATTTCAAAGATGAGGAATCTAAACCCCAACAGTTGGGTGTTTTGCCCCAAATTATGCAACCAAAGAGGTGAAACAAGAATCCAAACCAGATAATGTGATTCTCCACACCCCTTTTTGCTGACTCCTTTCTTCCTTTCCTCATCTTTTATATCCTTCTAAGGAAAAAATAATATCAAATGCAATATTTTCAAATCATCATGTAAAAGAAGGGAACCAAAATATTATATAGAAAATTCTGAATCTTCAGAGAAAAAATACCCTGAATTGGAAGGAGTGATCACTGAATTGGAGATCAGAACATGATGGAGTTAGGATTCCTCCCCTGTAGACGCTGGCATTGAGGTCTGAGTGATGTCCAGTGATTTGTCCAAGTTACATAAGGAAGTGACTGAGAAAGACCAGCCCCTGACCCCAGACTATCCCTAAGCATGCTTGATGGTCCCGTTTGGAATCGTAGAGGCTGAATCAGGACTAAGGATTGAGTTCCCTATAGAGAAAATCCAAGATTTAACCTCCTGTGGGCACCCACAAAAAAACAATTGCTGCTGTTCATCTCACCCAGACTGCTTTGCACAGCAACCCTTTCATAATAATGGAGTTTTTTTTTATGATTTCCTTCTTGAGTTCTGAGAAATGGATGAGAAATAAATTTTCTGGATTTCTTATCTACTAAAACATACATGGAATTATCCCCTGACTTCCTTGTTCTATAACTACATCAATGTTTTTATAAGAATTTTTATCACTTCCCTTCTACGGATTCAGGTCTCACTAATTGGTTATTTGTGTCCTGTAACTAAAATGGAGATTTTAAGTCTTCTTTATTATAGATTCCAGAAACTCCCTTTTGCTACCTCTCCAGGCAAGGGTAGTTAACAGCTCTTTCCTTCCAGTAATAATTCTCCTGGCTTTTCTTGGTAAATATATACCATAGTCAGACTGAAAAGACTGACTCTATTTTGGGACTGTGTATTAGGAGGAATCAAATGAGTGGATGAATTATGGAGGCCATTCACAGAGTGGAGGGCAGTCTGCTTAAAATAGAAGACAGAAAAATCATCTTTAACAGATTATATCACTTGGGTATAATTCTTTATATATCACTTCACTTTACTCCTCCATCTAAAAAGGTGAGCATAAATGATCTTGTCACTCTGCATAACGCCAGATACAACCAGATGCAGCTGCAAGATCCTGATGACAACCGACCACAGGAGTCCTTCTGCCTGAATTTTCTCTGAGTAACAAAGATAAACGACAAAGGGGCAATAGGGACTGGTTTATTTTATGGGTTTTGCTGCACTGGGGCTGGTGTTGTCATAATCAGGGAGCTGACTTCAGCTCTGGTCTTCTCTGAAATCCACAACCCAGCACTGACAGAGAACTGGATCATAAAGCACAAGATGTGTAAGGGGTAATAAGTTGGCAATTAAAAGCAGGGCCATCCAAGACACTGTAATAAATTATCCATCTGGAGGTAACAGAGAACAACTTGCTTAAAGGAGAAAGCAGACTGCCTGAAGATTGGAATCAGTTCCAAGCCAGATGATGTCCTTTTGCAGGAAAATCACAGAACTGCTCAGAATGAGGATATGGTGGGGTGGCTGGGTTGGGATGGGTTTCAACCTGAAGCATCTTATGACCTGGCTCCAGCTGTAGATCCTGAGATTTGCCCTGCAAAGACGGACAGGATAAGTCTGTTCCACGGATGAGCAGAAGGAACCTACTAGTTCAATCATAGCAAGAGTCAGATTGGCTTCTTGGACACCCTGGTCTCCCTCAGATTCTCTTCTCTGCTGTCCCCTTGGCCCCTGACCCTCCCCGAGGTCCCAGACCACATCCTGGAGGGCTGACATAGATCTTAGTTCTGGTAGGAGTCTATGTTCAGTTCCTCCAGATTCTTCAGTGTAGAGCTCTAAGACAAGAAAATCTTACTTGAGGGTTGTGTGTCTTGAACTATGGTCCACATGCCCCAGAAGCATGATACTGTTTGCCAGGACAACAAAAACCATAGGACTAACACTGCACATCAAAACAGTAAGTGCTTGAAGATTGCACTGAGCAGGAGGAGGTGTTTCGGTTAAGATTATCCAAGGCTTATCATGCACCTGAATGCAAAACTAGGATATATTTTAGGAGAAAGTTAGAGAACATAAAGACTTTTAAATAGTCTTAACCTCAGATCCTTGGGAGGTATATTCAAACTATACTATCCCAGGCTAGCACATTCATATGGGGCATAGGACACTGATGCAAGAGAAAGACGTTTCTTCAGATGGGGGTTGTGGGAGGGCAGGAATGGCAGATGAAAATTTATGGTTTTCTCAGTGCCATCCCATGTAGTGACTACTGGTCCTCAGGGCACCAAGTTCTTCACTGGGTCTGCAGAGACCAGAGCAAAGGCCAGGACAAAGTGCTGGGGTCAAATGACTAAGGGATGTAGGACACAAAGGTGTCCCAGGATGGAGGAATTGCTATCATCGTAACAGGCAAATGTAAACCTGTATGAGTCTGAAGCTCCCCAGAAGGATGTTGGGGTGAGATGTTCCTGTTGAAGAGCAGGGCTCTGTCAACATGGCTGCAGAGAGGGCTTCCTGGAAGAGGGGTCTCTTTAAAACCCACTGCCCCAGTCAAAGAATGCTGGGGCCCTTCCCTAGCTCCTCCCAACACCTTGAGCTTTGCGCTGGATTACATCCCCATCCCCAACCACATCCCCTCCGCATCTCGTCCACATCCCCAACTACATTCACAGCTTATCTTCAGTAAACCATTTCCAATTTCAGTTTTGTTTTCTTGGCAAGTCCTGGCAGATACTATCTTCCCTTACCCTTAAGAAAGAACAAATCATTCTCTCCAGGATTGGCAGCTCAAAAACATTTTTAAAAAAGGAAAAAAGAAAGAAAAAAATAATGCCTCTTCTGTAATTCAGAAAGACAACCATTCTTCGAAGTTTTCTATTGGAGGATTCCTCTCCTCTGTAGAGCTCTGACTGTGCTGTATCACATTGGTGGCAGTTCATAAGAAAGAACAGGTTCTACCTGTGCCCATTTCTCATGTTTACATGGCAATTATTTGACAAATCACTATATCCAGGACACAAACCCACCATGTCCCTGTAGAAGAATCCCAACCAAGAAAAGCAACAATAGAAAACAATCAATTGTATGACATTAGATTGACAAGGTTAACTTGTGACAGCACTTCTTCCCCATCAATGGGAATGTGCTAAATATTAATGGCAAGTGAATGTCTCCTGTGTGCACAAATTAAAAATTGCTCTCTGCTTTAAAGAAAAGACACCATACCTTCAGAGGCATATTCTAGGAGAGTCTTCAAGAATGTGCTCTATGAAGCACTAGACTTGTGAAGTGCTCCACTAAATGGACTTTTGTGTCCAATTTAATTAACAAAAACTGCATCCTTCATATCCTCTTGATGACAAATGATGCACTTTAAAACATCTATTATCTGGAAGTGTGTTGTTTAGGCTCCAGATATTAGCAATTTCCCCTCTATATCTTTACTAATTCCTAATTTAAGCTCATTATGGTCAGATCACATTGGATGATTTCAATCCTCTTAATTCTACTGGACTTGTTTTATGGTGAATATACTTTGTTTATTTGAAAAGAATATTTATTCTGTCTCGGCATGGTGGCTCACATCTGTAATCCCAGTGACTCAAGAGGTTGAGACAGGATGATTGCAAGTTCAAAGCCAGCCTCAGCAATTAAACAAGGCTCTGAGCAACTTAGTGAGACCCTGTCTCAAAAAAAAAATTGTTAAAAAATATATAAATTTTAAAATAAAATATATGTTTTATAAAACATATATATACATATTATTTATATATATATGTATATATATATATATATATATAGAGAGAGAGAGAGAGAGAGAGAGAGAGAGAGCGAGCTGGGGATACCGCTTAGGGGTTAAGTGACCTGGGTTTAATCCCCAGTACCAAGACTTTTATATTACGTCCTCATGTATATTATGTCTGTATATATTGAAAACTGCATATTTGAAAACTACAAGGGCAACTTCATAATTTTTGCCTTCAAAGGTCATGCATGTTTTAAATAACTCAAGAAGGAAAGATTGTGTGTGTGTGTGTGTGTGTGTGTGTGTGCTGGTATTCTTGAACCCAAGGCCTCACACATGCTAGGCAAGTGTTCTACTGCTGAGCTACCTCCCTAGCCCGTTTTATTTTATTTTGAGACAGGTTCTCACTACCTTGCCTAGACTTGTGATCCTCCTGCTTCCAGCCTACTGAGGAATGGGGATTGTAGTCGTGCACCACAGTCCTGGACAAAATGGTCTATTATATTTGCTTATATGTTCACCATTTTGTTGCTCTTTCTTCATTCCCCAGACCCCACATTTCTTTCTGTCATCATTTCCTTTCAGCCTGAAAACTTTCTTTTAGGATTTCTTTGAGAATGGAGCAGGCAATGAAGTTTCTTAATCTGATTATGCCTTCATTTGTCTTCATTCCTGAAGGATGTTTTTGCTGGATTTAGAATTCTGAGGTGACAGTTCTTTCCTTTAAGCAAGTTGAAAATGTTATTTCATTGGCCTTATGATTTTTGAAGAAGGTCAACAGTTATTTGAATCATTGTTCCTAGTGTACAATGTCATTTTTCTTTAGCTGTTTTCATGAGTTTTCCTTTACCTTGTTTTTTAGCACTTGATTATGATGTATCTAGATATTTTTAGTAGTTTATCTTTTTTAGGGCTCACCAAGGTCCTTTAATCTGTAAATTTATGTCTTTCACCAAATTTGGGGGATTTATGGCCATAATTTTTTCAAATATTTTTTATTTGGCTTCAATGATATTTTATCATAGAACCCTGGGTCTCTGCTCATTTATTTTCAGTCTTTTTCATATTGAATAAGATTACCTTGATTTTCCTCCATGATTTCTAATCTATTCTTGAACCCATCTAGTAAATTTTTACTTTATGTATATTTTTTAATTCTAAAATTAACCCTTGTTTCTTTTTTATAGTTTCTATTTTTCCTAGATTTTCATTCATTTCTAGAATATTTTTCTTTATCCATACAACATGGTTTTAATAACTGCTTGAAAGTCTTTGATTGACTCAACACTCTGCTCATTTTGGGTTTGGCATCTGTTGATTGTGCTTTCCCTTGAGAACTGGTCGCATTTTCTGTGTATGTCATACCCTGGACATTATGAATGGGCTCTGTTAGGCAGACTCTGAGTCCTTTTATAACACTACGGAGGATGTTGATGCTTTTAGCTTAATACATAATCAACTCAGTTACATAAGGACCACAGATTCTGTCTCTCTCTCCGAGAGTATTGCTCAGGGGTAATGCTGAGACTGGTGAAAGCTAATATACACAACCAGGGGACTCCTTTTTCTGTCTCTTTACCCTCAGATTTTCCTTTTTATTCTATAGTCCTCAAGAAATAGTATCTTTTTCTAATGTTTCTGGCCAGAAAAATGTAATTTCTATTGGAGTTTTAGAACCTGCACTACTGCTTTCCAGCTCCTCAATCCCCTGCCCCCTGCCCCACACACCAAGTGCTCAGTGTCTGGAAACCATCCTCAGGGCAAAATTATGAGAGAGGGGTGGGCTGGGTGGGCAGGAACTCACCTCGTGTGTTCGCATCTCTAAGCCTTGACTTCCTTCCACAATCCACCTGCTTTCATTTGCTCTTCAGAGTCAGAATCTTCAAGCATTTTTAAAATAAAGCTTTTCTATCCAGGGGTTTCCATTGTAATCAGACAGCAGGATGGGTTGTAATGGGCAATGGGAAATTCGTAGAGCACTTTAGAATATTGAGGGCTCTGAAAAGTTTTGGGATGATTATCGTAGTATAGCACTACCCTTTTCCTAATTAATTAATTCATTAATTTTGCAGTGCTGGGAATTAAACTGAGGGGCTCATGCATACTAGGTAAGGAGCTGTTAGTGAAGTACACCCATGGCCCTATTCTCCAAATTTAAATGAAACTGGATGCTTGTAGATGTGAGTCACCACAGCAGAGTGCACCACACACTTACATCTAGTAAATATCTAGTACAAGTGTCTTTAATTGAATTTTATGAATTTATTGCTTTTGAAACTGTATCCTGAAATAAAGAGAAGGATATCTCAAGCCAATAGCCAGTAAAGAGATAACCACTCATTTCCCTTATGTTCATTCCCTGTTACATAAATGGCAGTGTACCCAGCATTCCTTGTCTCAGAGGGGAAGAATTGGTAAATAAGCTTCTGCTCATTTGTTTTTTTTTCCCAACTCCCTAATTCTCTCCTCTCCCTGAGAGAATGGTGAGAAGCTGCTGTTGTTTGGATATGAGGTGTGCCCCAAAGCTCATGTGAGACAATGCAGGAATGTTCAGAGGTGGAACGGTTGGATGGTGAGCTGGTGAGCGTTGCAGCCTAATCCACTCATAATGATTAGCGGGGTGCTAACTGCAGGCAGGTGGGGGGTACCTAGAGGAGGCAGATCACTGAGAGCTTGACTTAGGGGTTTATATTTGTCCCTGGTGAATGGAGCACTCTCTCTGCTTCTTGATTGTCATGTCCTGAGCTGCTTTCCTTCTCTACGCACTTCTGCCATGATGTTCTGCCTTACTTTGGACCCAGAGCTATGGAATCGGCAGACCATGGATTGAATCCTCAAAACCATAAGCCAAAATAAACTTTCCCTCCTCTTACGTGTTCTTGTAAGGGATTTTGGTCCAAGTGACGACAAAAGTGATTAAAACAGAAGCTGACAGTCTTTAGTCTCTGTTTCACTAAGGATTGGTTGTAATGTGCTTATATTTGCCTCCATGGCTTGACTCTCTAAACCTTCCTTGTGCAGCCTGCTTGGGGTAGTAAGGAGGTTGAAATTCTCCATGCCTGGGGGAATATATGTTGACCGCACTCCTTCAACACACGAGGGTCTGGTTCTAGATGGCAAAGGAGAGGGCAGATAGGAGAATCTGTTTTAGCAGCAGGCGCGACTGCATTCTCCAATCATAGCCTAACCACAATTAGGTGAATATTTATGTTGATTTCCTCTGGGACTTGTGTCTACTCTCTGTTAGTCTGAAATCTGGAGGCAAAGAGGTGGAGTGATTAGGCTCACGCAGAATCCTCAACAGCCAACATCATCCTTTGTGGGGAAAACTTGCAAGGTGTTAAAGGACTCTGGAAGGGAATAAACTAGAACCATCAGGAAGGTAACAGTGATGGCTGTGGTTGACTTACGCCCTCCCACATGCCAGATACTGTAGCTATGCCTCAGAGTGATCCTATAAGGAAGGCATTATCACCTCCACTTTGACAGATGCAACAGGTTCTGAGTCATTACATGACTTAGGAGGTCTCAGAGTGGGGACTCGAACTCAGATTCTGGGACTCAAAATATTAGACTACACCTACCATGGTCTCCCCCCACCCCCTGATTTTTAAAAACATACATATTATCTTACTTAATCTCCACAATAACCCAGTGAATTAAGATATACAAGGAAATTGAAACAGAGTGGGCAAGTTACTGGCCTGAATTAACACAGCAAATAAATGGTTGAGTCAGGTCCATTTCCTGGAATTTCCTGTTCCTAGCCTTTCACCATTTTCCTATGAGATAGTTATCTGCTATTTTGGGGTTGCAGGGACATAGGTGATTAGTCAGCATTTTTGGAAGGATGGAATGAGTGGGAGTGGTTGTCAGGACTCCTAGGTGAACATAGGCCAGGTTGGGCAGAGCCTGGGGCCCCACCCTAGGTTGGTTGTTTATGCTTCCAGTAGAAAACCATAAATCAAGATGGTGGTGGGCAGGGGTGGGCAGTGGGCAGAGAGTTTTGTGGGGAAGGAGAATGTCACCTCTGGTCACCTAGTGAGTGCAGCCTTGGAGGCTTTCTGGACAGGGGTTGATTTCTTCCACTTTCTCCTAATCCTAGCTTAGGGTGCCCCATGAATAGTGCTACCATTAAATCTCTCCACTAGAAATTCCAGAGTCTGGACTTTCTAGAGGTTCCAAGAGGACTCATCCCTGAGAGACCCATCCAGGACAGCTTGCAAAGAAGGATGGCCAGGGACTCAGCCTGCTGTCTCCTGAACACAGGTGGCTGGCCAGCACCCACAGTCAAGGTGGGTATAGCGCATCTCTGACTTAACATTAGCTGCTCACAACGTGATGTACTGTGAAACAGAAATAACAGGCACAGGACAGATGTTAGAAAATCAGAGGAAAAGTATTTGTGAGCAATCTTTACATCGTAGCAATTAAGTAACACATGGTGAGAATTAGTATTCTTAGTCTTACATCACTTGAGATAAAATGACAAGAGGCAATACATGTGATAAGACCTTCTTGAGTTTTCCCAGGACCTACCAGAAGTATAGATATGCTTGTCATGAACCATGGAAGTTTAACTGACATCCCTAGAGAATCATTCAATTCCATTCTTCAAGGAAATCATGCAGCCATATATAGAGAGATATGAATGATTTATTAAAAAGATAATTTGCTCTGTTTTCTTTATGGCGAAGGCAGAGTGTGGCATTTCATCTCAGGTATTTGTGTTCATGCTCTGGCTTTGTTGTTTCTAGTAAAATGCTCAGGAAATCTTCAAAGAATAAAAGATGAGTGACTGAAATTACTAAAATCACATTTTGTGTAATAAATCTTTGTTCAGGAAGAAAAGAATTTCTAGGACCCTTGCCTCAAGTTTTATTTGGAGATTGACAGTATGAGCAGAGGGACCTGGATCATTATGATTCTAACAGGGGAAAAAAAAACATTGCTGCTTTTTATTTGTAAACATTGGCTTTTCATTTCAGTTTTTCTGACATACATATATTTGCAGCTCGACTGATAATAGGAAAGAGATAGGAAGAATTCTTGCTAAGGGGAGTGTGGTTGTGGGAGCCAATCATCTCAGCAGACTCTTTTATTTGTTGTATTCCCAGAGATTTCAGCATCCAATCTCACCAGCACTAGTTCTCTCTGGTGAGTGCTGAGTGCTGAGTGCTGTGGTTGAAGGTACTCCAGAGTTCACCTGTTGGAAGCATAATCCCCAATGCAACAAGGCTGAAACATGGACCCAGATGGGTGGGACCTTTAGGAGATGATTAGGTCAAGAGGGCTCTCATGAGTGGATTAGTGTCTTCATGTGGAGAAGGGTTATTTATTGTTTGAGTGAGTCCCTAATAAAATAATTTGGCCCCTTCCCCTCTCTGTCACCAGCATGCTATCTTGTCCATGTGATGCCAGGTTATGGTGCAGCGGGAAGGCCCTCACTAAATGCAGCCCCATGCTCTTGGACTTCTCAACCTCCAAAACCATTTCTGTTTATAAATTGCCCAGTTTGTGGTGTTCTGGTATAGCCACACAAAATGGATTAAGATAGTGGGACATCTGTGTGAATTTTTACGCCAACTCAGATCCTGAAGAATTGGGATGGCTCTTTGATTTCATGAACATTCATAAATGCAAAAATGAAGCAGGCAAAAACAAAGCTGGAGAAAGGCTTGTGGGAGGCTTAGGCGTGGATGGTGGGTATTGGGCTCTAAGTCTGTCTTTGTTCTCACTACTAAGCATTCACCCTCATGGGTTGAGGCCAACGAGCTTCTCTGATAAGGGTGTTGCCCACTTAAGGGGATAATTTTCGCCATCACGTTACAAATCACCTAATTTCTTTTGCCACTTATTTCACCCTTGAAAGCCTACAATGGCCTGATCATGCATCTGTAACATAGGGTTCAGCGATCTAAGTATTTGTCCCTGTTCAACCTTAAGTGAACTTGAGGTTCCTTAGCAAATGAAGTTGAAAGGGAGTCTAGCCTTCCCTAGTCCTTTTAACTTAGTCATTCACTCCTATATTCAGGAAACATAACTTGACCACTAGCTGTAGGACAGGTGTTATGCCACATTCTGGGACCCAGAGGTGACTGGGACACTGTCCAGTGGAGGGCAGAGAGATGATTAAGTAGATAACTAAACTGCAGGATTCCAAGGGCTGTGGGATGGCATCTCCTGGGAGATTCAAGTTGAATCTTTCAGTGTGGGCCTTTGTGTGGGAATTTTCAAGCTAGAGGACAAAAACTTTGTCTCTCTTGGTGGCTCCTACTTAGAGGATTCTACATGGGCTAGATCATCTCTGCTTACAAAATCTCTAGTGGTCATTTTCCATTGCTGTGACAAAATGCTTGAGGAAAAAAAAATCAGTTTAAAAGGAAGAAAAGATTATTTTGGATCATGATTTCAGAGATTTCAGTTCTTGAGTTGCTTTGGATATGTGGTGGCAGGGGCCATCATGGCAGGATAGCATGGTGAAGGAGAATACTCACCTCATGGTTGTCAGAGAGCAAAAGAAGAGAGGAAAGGGCTGGAGTGCTGATATCCCCATCAGGGACATTCCCCTAGTGACCTAACTTCCTTGCACCAGGTCCCATATCCTAAATGTTTTTCACTACCTCCCAAAATAGTGCCGCAGGTTGGTGACCAAGCCTCTAGCTTTGAAGATGTGTAAGATCCAAACCATAACAATCTCCAATCCTTTCCACAGCTCAGTACTTCTAATCAACACTGGAGATCAACTCCTTTGTGAATTCTGCCCTACACATCCCTGGCTTAGTCGAGTGCCCTTCCTCATCCCACTTACCTCTGTAACTACACTGCTCTGTTGGTGAAATCTTTTGTTTTTTCATCTTTTTCACCTGCTGTGGGTTTTGAACCCCTAGTGTCTAGAACTGTGTTGTTATAATGAAGTAGCTAATAAATTTCTGTAGAACTGATCATTGAAATGAGATACTAATAATAGGGTATTTTGTTAACATGTATTATTTTATATATGCCAGTACATATACTATATAATTAATATATTAATATGTTAGCATAATGCATTATTATACATAATAATTTATTATGATCATTTTTGCTGTTCAGAGATCCAGCTCCTGAAAACCCTTCCAAATCTTCAGCCATTCATCATACTTCTTGGTTCTCTTGATAATTACTTCCTGTGTCTGAATGAGAAAGAATGAAAGGATTCACTCCATCTAGGAGAGGATGAGAAATGTCCTGGCTTTCTCTGGCAACTACAGCAACCAGGGAGCTTCTGGGAGAGCAAAACACATTCTCTACTTGGCAAGGGCTGGAAGAAAGTGCCTTATCTTTGGCAATCTACTGATCTTCTCTGGGTCTGAGGAGGAACGTGTTTCAGGAGAACCATGATCCTCAAGATGGGATGAATAGCTGGTTGCTCCCCTGCAATCTGAGCATGTCACAGCTGGTCCTCTGTTTCTCTTTGCTGAGATGGGAAACATGCAACATCTGCCATTTGCATAACATGTGTACTTTTGCAGCTTAGATTTTTCTGTTTCTCCAAATAAATGCTTTTTGTAATAAAACTGAAATGCTGGAAAAAGAGAGACAGCCTACTTTAAGGTCACTGCTGCCTCCTAGCAAGGGTGTTTAAAAATAACCCCAATCTGCCATGTGCTCACGGCTCTCATTGTGCCAATGCAATGGCAAACTTAGTGCCATCCAGGATAGCCACAAGGAAGGTTCTGAGCATGTGCATGTGTGTGTGTGTGTGTGTGTGTGTGTGTGTGTGTGTGTGTTACCAAGGCAATGAGGGAGAAGACACCTTTCTGGCATCTGGCTCAAAAGTCCATCAGCTAATGCTTGCAACACTGCGTGAGGTTGACCCTCTGCTAGACCAGTTCCATTCTAGTTTCCAGGCCTAATTGGAAGTGCACCACAAGGAAGAAAAGTTCTCAGAGATAAGACTGGTAGGAATGCCAGAATGAGGCTTTGGGTAGACACTGATCATATCTAGGTGAGCGCCGGTGCTGTTATGTCTGAGAGAACCTCCAGCAACACTGACAGACAGGAACATAGATTTTTGCAGCCAAATCTCAGAGATTAACTTTTCTAGTAATTTTTCAACTGTGCTCTAGAGATGTCTAGCAGTTCAAGAGCAAGTCTTCAGTTTTTCATTTACATCCATGGGTTGTGTCTGTGGCTCCAAGTATAGCCTCTCCCAGGGATGCTTACATGTCACTAGGGATGTTATTCTGAAATAGAGGAATGGAGTTCTTCTGGGGCTCTCTGTAAGCCAACAGGCAAGGTCCAGAAAATAGGAAACATCACCATGGGACAAGAGTCCTGCATGCTTCTGTGCTAGGCAGCCCAGTCCCTTCTGATCAGCTAGGTAAAACTTATGAACAATAGTAGCAATAAATCCACTGCTAGCTCTCAGGCATCTCCTGAAAAGAATCAGGTAATGTGCCTCTATTCAGGGTCATCTCATTCTTCCTCTTTCTGAGGTGTCAGTCCCATGGCCAATGATGAGAAGCAGAGTCGGGTTACCTTTTAAATAGGTTCTTTAACAAGCCATCCCCTTTCCCGTTGCCAATCACTGGTCTCATCTCACCCAGGATAGCACCACGGTCCCAAATCTATATGCAAAGAAAGAGGAAGATCCAGCCAGGGTGGGGTTGGGATGTATCTTTTAGTCTTTCACATTGTTCTTTACTGTTTGGGACATTTTCCCAGTTCTGTCTAGTCTAGATCATAGGCATAAATAAATACATAAACATTAAAAATCTAATGATTACTTCCACTTGTTGAGCACATCCTTTGTGCCAGTGACTATGCTAGGTGATTTACACATTTAATTTTACCCAGTGAAGTAGGTATTACTATCACCAAATTCAGAAAGTTTAGGATCTTGCCTCAAATCTAGGTTTTAATGTAGGCTGTCTAAGTGCAAAATCTTACCTCTGAGGATGGGACAAAATGATGCATATAAATGCAGAGCATGTCTGATGTGTCCTGAGCAGGCTCCCATAGTCTGGTTGTGTGAGATTGCTCTTGATCCTGGAGGTGACTCCTATGAGCCACTTACCTCCAACACACATGTCCAACACACACACAACCTGCACTCGCTCCTCCACCAAGACCCATGTGCTCATCTTCACAATACCTCCTCCTTCTCCAATACATGTGTCCAGATGCACACAACTTTCCTTCCTCTCCTCCAACATAACATGTTCACACACACAACCTCTTCTCCCACCTCCTCCTCCTTATCCAAGATCCATGTGTTCATGTGCACATACCCTCCACTTCCCTCCTCCAACTGTCTCATGTATTCATCCCAAATACTTTGACTTTCTCCACCTCCACTATTATATCTCTTAATGAGTCTAAATCAGCTAAATTCATTCAATTGTTTTAATAGATGGAAGCACTTCAATGATTGCTACTTCCCATGCTTTTTATTCTGAGCAGTGGTCAAATACCAAACTGTCTTAGCTTCAGGGGCTAAAATAATAGAGCACGTGTTTGCTTAGAGGCAATCACACTGATCTTCCAGAAGATTTTTGTAACATTTCCCATTAGCAATTTAGTTCTATCAACAACCAGATGTGGAGGGGAGGGGAGGTCAGCACCTTGTAATTGGTGGAATCCCAACAGACACTTTGCATTATATGATATACAACCAGCAGAGAAATTAGAACGCCATTTAGAAAAGACTTCCTAAGATAATATTAAATGGGTCAAATTATTCTTCTTTGAGGCATTGTTCTTGTGGTGCAATTGATTGCAAAACATGGACCTCATTGTTTCTCTCCTTCTGACTATGTTCTTTGAATAGGTCTAGTGGTCACTAGAAAGAGGCGGAATTGGCATGCCAGCGGTAGGCCTTTGCCTAGCTATGAGGAGGAGAGGAAGCCCAGATCAACCTGCTGGATGAAACTAGTGACCCAGTTATATCCCAGCGTCCCAGCCAACAGCCAAGCAAACATCATCATGTGAATAAGCTCATTGTAGATCAACCTCCCTCCCCATTCTACCTACCAGCTAACCAAAGGAGCAGGAGGGAGCCCAGTCAAGGTCAGTGATGCTTGACTTAAATAGGCAGAACTGTCTGACTGACTTACATATTCATGAACAAGAATAAATTATTTGATATTTTAAGTCATTGAGCTTTGGTTGGTTTGTTATATAGCAATATCTAATATCTATGTCAAAGACATTGCTCTTCCCCACAGACATTGTATAAAATTCATTTCCTCTAATAGCAACCCTGTTTTAGTCAACTTCCCATAAATATAATGAAATACCTGAGGTGACCAACTTAAAAAGAGAAAAGGTTTATCTAACCTCACAATTTTGGAGGAGTTCAACCTGTGACTGATTGGCCCGGTTGGTTTAGGCCTGTGGTGAGGCATTGCATAATGGTAGGAATACATGGCAGAACAAAACCACTTACCTAATGGCTGGGAAGCAAAAAAGGAGGGGGGCAGGTCCCACAGTCCCCTTCAAGGGTGGACCCCAATGCTTTAAAGACCTCCCATGAGGTTCTATTTCTGAAAAGTTCCAGTACCTCCCATTAGAACCCTGCTGGGGACCAAGCCATGAACACTTAAACCTTTGGGGAATATTTGAGAGCCAAACTAAAACAAGCCCATTTGAAAATTAATAATGTATCATTTCAGCCATGTCAAGTCAGAACAGGCATAAACTAGGCTCTGTAACTTATCTTTTCACTGCATAGTAAAATAATACTTGCATTTTTGACAGCCAGCATTGTATTTCATATAATTTAGATCTATTTAACTTGCATAGTACTCATTAAAAAGAAGAAAGTTAAACCAAGAATCATTTTGTTGTGGTTGGCACAACAAATACTTAATAAAAATTGACTTTACTTCCAAAGTAGTCATTTAAAAATAATAGGGTTAAACATTAAAGAGTTGTTTCTTGAAATCGCGGTTGCCTTCTAAAGAGAGACTTTGCCCACGGTTATTTGGAGAAGGTTATGCTGTGTCTTTCAACTGACCTGGACCAGTCAGCACTTGGAATGTCATCCTGCTGTCCCTGGATCTTGTTATGCGTCTTGGAAACTGCATTTTCCTGAGAGGAACCAATGGGACATGCTTGCTATAAAATATCATGTTTTGTGCCTGCTCTCAGCTTCCAGTCCCAGTCCTATTGCTGGCTCAGTCCTATGTGATATGCTGAATCACTCCCATTCCCAACTTTAAAGCATTGTTCAAAAAGTAATGATCCATCACAAAAGATTCAGGGTTGTTCAGGGAGCAGTTCAAACAGAGAGCAGTACCATGAAGCTGCAGGGTGTTAAAAATGTTTCTTTTTCAAGGGAAAATCATTGTTGAAAGAAAAATAAACCACTGATCAGAAGCCAGCATTCCCCACCTAAATATTCCCATTGCTTAATTAATAACACATTGCAGATGCAAAGTCCCCCTGTACTTGTTCTTGATCGGTTCCACTCCCTCCCTCCCTGGAGATAATTAATAACTGTCCAGAATTCCCATCACAACCATAAGAATGTTGCTACTGATTTTTGTAAAACTCTCTGCAAAAATCCTTGTGTACTGTGGTTATAGTTATAATACAAATAAAAATTTAAGTTAGATTAGTTAGATTAGTATGACATTCTAAGTGAACCAGATTGGTTACTAATTGCTCATCAAACTATTATATAAATAAAATAGCATTTTTGTTGAAAATTTACTCTGTATTGGACACTGTGTAAAACACTTTTCACATTTTTATTGAATTCGCACAATGATCCCTTTAACCCTGGTCTGCAGACAATAAAACTGGACTTCTGTACATTGCCTGAGGATCAGAACCAATGGGATTTTTATGCACACAGATCCATCTGACTATACATTCAATCTTAGCCAGCTCTTTACAGTTTTCTAGATTTTCAAATAAAGCTTGGTATTAGATAAATTGGTTTCAAAATATGTTCTTTTCATATTTTTAAAATGTGGAGTAATAATCCTGATTTTTAAAAATCCCGACATTCAGTTCTCTTCCCTCTCCTTGTGTGTTAAGAATGAGTGACTCTGAGATCCAATCTAGAATCTATAACTAAAACAAACTGAACACCTGCTAATTTTTAAAGAATCCACTCTACATCACTGAGTTTCATGGAAAGTTCTTTCCTCTTTCCTCTCTGTCTACTTCTTGTATCCCAGCTAGAACAGCCATACTCTTTCCTTATTCCTACCCTGTTTCCCTGGACAGACTTCTAGCAGAGCTTTTCTAATGAGTCTTCCATATATATACTTATTGCTCTCTCCTCCATTGCCCTGAAATTCTCTACACAGCAGCTACTGCTCCTTTTAGTCATCAACTTGCCCAGAGCTTGCTTAAGTACATCAGAGTTATAAAGCAGGTTCGTTGCACAATGGTTACCAATATGTCTGAGTCCAGTGAGAGAGAAGCTGCTCCCCCACCACATGTTGCATGAGCTGGATTTATTACTTACAGAGAGGCATCAAGGATTAAGAGAAACCTAGCATTCATTGTGAGTTGGTCCCCAAGGCTCAAGCTTTTCAGGGCAAATGGAATCTTAACTATGTGTGTGGTATGGTTTGGATATGATTTGGGTGTGTCTTCCGAAGGTTCATGTGTTGAGATCCTGGTCCTCAGTGTTGTGATGTTGGGAGGTGGTAGAACTTTTAAGAGATGGGACCTATTGAGAAGTAAGCAATTAAGTCTTTGAGGGCACTTCCCTGCAAGAAACTGATGTAGTCCTTGTGGAACTCCCAGTAAGTTCCAGTAGGAATGAGTGGTTCCAGAAGAAGCCTGATCCTTCCCATGCTCTGGATTCTGGTCTCACCATGTGTCTGTCTCTCTTGCATGCACTCCTCCATGATGTAATCCACCATGATGTTACATGGTCAAGGGGGCCCTCACCCAAACCAGCACCCTGCAGTTCAGACTCTTCCTCTAAAACTGTGAGCCAAATAAAACTTTTTCCTTACAAATTACCCAGCTTTAGGTTTCTTCATTTCAGAAACTTACATTGGGGCTTAAACAGCATTACTCATTTGCACTGAAGTTGAGGAACCCCAAAAGGCAGCCTTCCCTGGATTATACGCTTCCCAAGTAAGAGGACACACTGGGCTGAAGTGCTAAAGGATATCCTGTTTCTAGGTGCAGGGCAGACACAGGTTGTCCAGCCAATCTTTCCTTTTCTTACATTCCTAACATCAGAACATTCTACAGTTCTGGTGCCAAATTCTACTTAAGAATTTAAGAACTACAAGCAAGAAAGTGGAGAGGAACTAGGAACTGGTTTAGTCCAGGACTACTGAGGGCTATTCTGCAGTAGCTCATGTTTTTAAGCATGACGAATGAATGAACAAATGAATTGAGATTGGCTGATCTGAAGCAGACAGATAAATTGCAGAAGAATCTTTTGGTGAAAAGGCATTTTAAATACAATGTTAAAAAAATCTATCCTGAATTTCAGGAAGCAGGTTGAAGTATGTTCAGCCTCAACTTCATTTGTACAGGTAATTAGACATTTTTCAAGATCTCTTCTAGCTCTAGTACTCTATGATTCTTCGTAAATAGCATACTAATAGGGCCTCTTAATGAGGTGCATAGGAAAAACTAAAGGCTGAAGGTGGGACATCATCCTGGTGACCATGAATGTCTGTTGTCCTAGCGAGCTATTAAGAGTGCCCCTATTTTACTACCAGCATGCCCTGCCTTGGGTTGTAAGCTATATAGTCATCGTAGTCGTGATCACTAAAGGATCACTAAAGGGCACAGGGGTCTCTGACCATAGGTCTCTCTCCCATCTCTGTGCCATGTTAGCCTTCTTGTGTCCATCTGTGTTCAGAGCAGCATAAATAGCTTAAGGTTATAGACATCCTCATGATCTGAACACTGAAGCTTCTAAAACCCTTGCTGGATGTTTTAGAACTCCGAGGGAGTTTCATACATATACAAAAGTCTGCATGATGTCCTGGGGAAAAGCACATATTGATGCATGGGAGGGATGCAAGTCTGAATGGGAAGTCCCAACCTCCAGAAACTTCAAGCAGCATACAGTATAATAGGGACAATTTCAAAAGCATAAAAATAACCAAAAAAGGGAATTAAAAAATGTCATGCACAGGGTGAGGCAGAAAAGCTAGGATTGACAAGGTCAGAGAAAACATAGTTTCTTCCTGGGAACTCAGAGTGACTTGCTAGAAGGAGGCAGCATCACATAAGCAGCACAGCCCAAGTGGGAGTACCAATTCTAGTGCAGGCAGAGGGTAGCAGTCCCTCTGCAGGAGTTGAGACCAGGGTGTCTGATTGGATCTGGGAGCAACTTGTATTCCTGCTTCTCCCAGAAGCAGAGTGCAGGGACACCAGGAGTCCCTTGGTTAAGAAGGCAGTGAGCACCACTCATCATCAGCTGTGTTGGGGGAAGGAAGTATGCCTGTCCTCAGGTCATGTTCCTGATGCAAGGAGGAGCATCTGCAAGGAGGAGAGGGAGCTCAGGCAGGGAAGTTGGAAAATGGGCTGCTAAGACTCCATTTTTCTTATAATGGAAATGTACATAGACTGTTTATTGGGTGCTCACTTCATACCAGGCCTTATGTATGCCACTGATTATTGGATATTCCCTCATCTTTTATATTCATAGACCCTCCTAGTTTGGATTTGGAATGTCTCCCAAAGGCTCATATATTAAAAGCTTGGTCTCCAGTGCAGCAATGCTCAGAGGTGGGGCTAAAGGAGGTAATCATGGATGAATCCAATTTGTGGGTTATTAATTTTTTCCATGTTTTCTATTGGTGCATTACAGTTGTACTTAATGGTGGGATTTGTTGTTACATATTTGTACATGCACACTATATAACAATAGAATTTGGCCATTATAATTCCTCAGGATTTCTATTTTCCCTCCCCACTTCCTCCCTCTGGTTCCTTTTCCTCTATTACACTAGTTGTTATGGTTTGAATGTGAGGTGTTCCCCAAAAGCTCATGTGTGAGACATGAGAGAAGGTTTGGAGGATAAATGATTGGGTTATGAGATCCTTAACCCAATCTGTGAATTCATCTCCTGAAGATAATTGAGTGATAATGGAAGGCAGATAGGGTGTGGAGGAAGGAGGTGAGTCACTGGGGAGTGTGGTTGGGGGTATATATTTGTACTTGGCAAGTGGAGATCTCTGTCTTTCTCTCTGCTTTCTGATCATCATGTGAGCTGCTTCCCTCTGCCATACTTTTCTATAATAATATTCTGCCTCACCTTGAACCCTGAGGAATGGAGCCAGATGTCTATGGACTAAGACTTCTGAAATCATGAGCCCTCAAACTCTTCCTCCTCTACAATTGTGCTGGTTGGGTCTTTTAGTCATTGCAGTAAAGAATCTGATTAAAACACAGTCTTCCTTTGATTTTCATGAGCCCACCCCCCATATTTCTTTTCCTTTTCCTCTCTAACTTCTACATATGAGAGAAAACATCATCTGTTTCACTTATTTTACTTAACATAATGGTCTCAACTTTCATTCATTTTCTTGCAAATGATAATCATTTCATTTTTCATGGCTGAATAAAACTCCATTGTGTATATGTATTATATTTTCTATATTCATCATCCATTGTTGGACTCCTAGACTGTGTCCACAGTTTGGCTATTGTGAATTGTGTTGCCAGAAGCATGGGTATGCATGATTGAATTATGGTTATGGCATAAGGTATCTCCAGAAATTCATGTGCAAGACAATGCAGGAAAACTTAGAGGTGAGATGATTGGGTTATGAGAGCCTTAATCTTCTGATAGAAATTCATTGGATGATAACTCTAGACTGGTAGGGTGTGACTGGAGGATATGGATCATTGGAGGCTTGCCTTTGGGGTATATAATTTATCTGTGGTGAGGGATCTCTCTCTCTCTCTCTCTCTGCTTCCTGGTGTGATATTTCTAGCTGTTTTCCTCCATCACACTCTTCCACCATAAAGTCCTGCCTTATCTTGGGCTCTGAGGAATGGAATTGGCCATCTGTGAACTGAGACTTCTGCAAATGTGAGCCCTCAAAATAACTTTTTCTTCTCTCTATTGTTCTTCTCAGATCTTTTGGTTGCAGTAGTGAAAACGCTGACTAAAACATATCCCTATAATATGACGACTTTAATTCTTTAGGTTAAATATTGAGGACTAGTATAGTTGGGTTGTATGGTGGTTCCATTCCTAGTCTTTGTAGGAATATGGATTAATAACTTAAATGGACTACTGGAAATTAGTGGAAACAATAGGAGTGGTTGGATGTAGTAGGTAACTGGGGGGATGCCCCCAAGGACTGTATTTTGTTTCTAGTCCCTTTCATAAATTGAACAGCTTTCCTCTGCCATGTCCTTCCATATGCTGTTCTGCCTCACCTCAGGCCCAAAGTAATGAGCCATCTGACCAGGGTCTGAAATCTCTGACAACATGAGCCAAAATGGACTTTTTCTAATCTAAGTTGTTCACATCAGGTGTTTTGGTCATACCAATGAAAAGTTGAAGAACGTAGGCACAAAATTTGATTTTTCTTCATGTAATCCTGAGCACAGAACTCAGCATATCTTTGAGTTCCCTTCCCCCAACCCCCCCCAAATACTTTCTACATACAACAAAATGAGTAGGAAAAATTGGAAGATTTGGGGAAGACAGAGGAGAAGTTACCTCAAATAAACAACATATATTCCCCAAAGGCCTGTCCATCCTCCAGAGTCCTTCTGGGATGCACAGGATTAGGACAAAAGGAGGCAGATTGGAGAGTGTCACCTTCCTGGGGAAGAAACAAAATATTTTGGATTCCATTACTTGCCCAGAATTTTCATCTACAGAGCTCTCTTGGATGACCAGGCAGCACAGGTAGAAACTTCCACCAGTTATTCCACTGCCAACACTTCCTGGCCCTGCATTGTCCTCCAGGGCTGAGTGCATCCTTCCTCTGGGCAGAGGCTCTTGTTCCAGCTTCATCTGACTAGGATCAAAGAGGACAAGACAAGGAGCTCTCACGTGGAGACAGAGCTTTGTACCTCTGCTTGATTCTCTTACCTAAAGTCCCCATGAGAGGTTTCCTTAAGTTTTTCTTCTATGAGTGGTGATTGAGGTGATGGGTGATGGGGTGCAGGGGTGGGAGGTGTGGGTTGGTACCTGCCACACTCAGTAAATTTCAGTTAACTGAAATTATTATGGAAGGTTCAACAAGGCTCAGAGATGATGAAGCTGCAGTTACTCCCAAGTCTCATCCTTGACCTTCCCAATGTTCTGATGACAAGAAAACTAGACCCCAAACCTGCTTTCCAGGGCAGTGTGCTAATAGACATTCCTAGGTGAACAGGGGTCAGAACATTTCTGACTTTCTGCCTGTGTGCCCTTGAGGAGTCAGTGTCTCTTAGTCTCAGTTTCTTTGTATGTTGAATAAGGTTGATGACAACTACCTTATCTACCTCCAGGATTGTGGTGAAGTTCAAATGCAATGATAGGTATAAAAGCACTTTCTAAAATCTGATAACTAGAGAAAAAATCCTGAGAAATTAACTGAGTTTTGCTTTCTACTCTTAATCTGAATCCCTAAAGACAAGATTACCCAAGCTCTGAAAATCCGGATCAAAAGAGAATTAAAGGGCTTGCTTTTTTTTAATTGAGGTGAAATTCTCATAATAGAATTAATAATAAATTGTATAATTCTATTGCATTTAGTCCATTCATAATGTTGTGCATCCAGCACTTCTTCACAATGTTTTTATCCCCTCGTAAATAAAACTCTGTATCTATTAACCAACTCCTGGTAACCACCATGCTATTCTCTGTCTCTATGATTTTGACTACTCTAGAGGTCTTGTATAAGTGGAATCATATGGTATTTGTCTTTTGTGATTGGCTTATTTCACTTAGGATAATGTCCTTAAGATTGTTATAGCATGTACCATGATTTCCTTTTTAAAAGATGACCAATATTTCATTGAATTTTCATTGAATGTATATACCACATTTTGTTTATCCAGTCATCCAACAATGAACACCTGGGTTGCTTCCTCTATCTGGTTATTGTGAATAGTGCTGCTATGAACATAAGTATGCAATGATCTATTTGAGTTGTTACTTTCATTTTCTTGGGTATATATACCCAAAAGTGGGAATGTTGGAGCATATGTACTCTGTTCAATTTTTTTTAAGAATTTGCACTTTTTCCATAGTGGATACCCCATTTTATTCTCCATATCTTTGCCAATTCTTGTTATTTTCTGTTTTCTTTTTTTTGTTTGTAATTTTAGCCATCCTAGTGATTGTGAAGTGTTATCTTATTGGTTTTGATTTATATTTCCAGTGACTAATAATATCAAGCACCTGTTCATGTGCTTTTCAGTTGTCTGCATGTCTTTTTTGGAGAAATGTTTATTCAAGTCCTTTGTCCATTTTTAGGTTGGGTGGTTTACCTTTTTGTTGATGAATTACAATAATTATTTATATATTCTAGATTCTAGTCCCTTACCAGATATGTGACTAAAAATACTTTTACCATTCTATAATTTATCTTTTCACAGTCTTTTTTTGGTGGTGGTGGGGTACCAGGGATTGAACTCAGTGGCATTTGATCACTGAGCCACATCCCGAGCTATACTTTGTATTTTATTTAGAGACAGCGTCTCAATGAATTGCTTAGCACCTCACTTTTGCTGAGGCTGGCTTTGAACTCGCCATCCTTCTGCCTCAACTTCCCAAGCCACTGGGATTACAGGCGTGCACCAAGGTGCCCTGCTCTTTTCACAGTCTTAATGGGCAAACGTCTTTGATGGGCAAATGTTAGATCAATTGGATGATTTGTCTCTGGGAGTCAAATTTTTCAATTGATTCTTTAATTGAATAATTTGTCCTTGGGGATCAAATTCCAAAGTTTTAATTTTGATGCAATTCAATCAATCTATTTTGTTATTGTTGCTAATGTTTTTTTGTGTCATCTCTAAGTATCTACTGTCAAATCCAAGGTCTTGAAGATTGTCTCTGTGTTTTCTTCCAACAGTTTTACAGTTTTGACTCATGTATTTAACTCTTCAATCCATTTTTTTTTTAATGGAATGAGGTAGGGATTCAACTCCATTCTTTAGTATGTGACTGTTGGGTCTTAATATTTTAACATGTGGCTTTCTAATGCCAGGAGCTAGGTTATCTTAGAGGAGGAAGCCTCCAAAGAAGACTCCAAGGAGGCACCATATGGACAGGGGAGTAGAGTTTTCTAATCCTGGAAGGATGAGGAGCAACAGGGGCCTGAAACCACCAGTAGGTGCTGCCACTGGGTGATGGGACCCTGGTGGGAACAGCTCCTGGCCACATGGGGAGAGAGGAGCCTCAGTTCTGATGGTGACTCCCAGATGAAACAAAGGCAATGCAGCCCTGGGCTTTAAAAGTATCCTGTGGCCATGGGCATAAGACAAGGAGGGCAGAGACTTTCCCAAAGAATGGTAAGAGCTCCAGGGCCTCTTGTTTGCCAAGCTAGGGTCACTCTCAAAGTGATGGACATTTTATTCTGCCATCTCCCCAGTGGTGGTAAGCTTGGGCCAAGTTTGAAAAAAGGTTGAGAAAGATGGAGGAATGTAACATTTCATGCCCTTCAGTTGTCTTGAGACAAATTAATGCCTGTATACTTTAGATCTGGAATGTTGATCAAAGCTCTTGAGTTGAAGGCTTGGTTCCAGTACAACAATGTTCAGAGGTGGGGTTTTAGGGAATGATGGAATTATGAGGGTTCTGATTTCATTAGTGGATTAATTTATTGATGGGTTCACGATCGAACGGACTATTTGGAAGTGGTGGAAGCTTTATGATGTGGAGCCTAGTTGGAGGAAATAGGTCTGGGGGGTGTGGCATGCCTTAGAAAGGTATATCTTGTCCTTGGACTCTTCTTTACTCTCTCTCCTTGCATCCCAGGTGACATGAACTGAGAAACTTTGCTTCAACCACCTGCTCCTGACATGATGTTCTGTCTTACCAAAGGCCCAAAGCAAGGGGGTCAAGTGACCATGGACTGAAATATCTGAAATTGTGAGCCAACATAAACCTTTTCTTCTTTAAGTTGATATTTCTCAGGTATTTTGTCACAATACCAAAAAGCTAACACAATGCCTATGATATTACTTTAAAAACAAGATGTCATAATTACCAAAAAGTCAGTAGCCTGTTTTGGTAGGGACACTGTGCTTTTGGTCATGCTTTCAACTTTATTAAAATATTTAGTTGTTTATTTCTTAATTGTCAAGACCTGGATCTGAGAACCCTTGTGAGACTTTAACAATGAATCTCAGGGAAACAAATATCAATAAAATAAAAAGGCCCAAGTGATTCTGGACTTGTAAAGGAATATGACAAGATATCTTGTAGAAGGAAACTAGAAATTTTGCCTGAATAGGCACAGATAACACACAGGCTGAGAGGTCAAAGCCCTCTTTGGCTGAGAAGGTCAAGATAGGCAACTGGGGCTGGAGGTGTATGAACTCCATGGAAGAGGCTGTAGGCATATCTATGAGGCAGAGAGCTAGAATTGAGGCTTTGGAGGAACTTGGATATATATGATAGATTTCTCAAAACAGTAATTGAATCAAGCAGTGGGAAATATAGATAGTAAATCAACTCCATATCCCTGATTATTTTTATACTAATCTAATTTTAAATGCTCTATTTCCATAGGAATCAGTGAAACTTCCACCCATCTGCAGCTCCAGCTTTTTATTCATTTATTTATTTTTCTGATTCTTGGACTTCTGACAGACTGTTATTTTTTTTCTTCTTACAACAGCGACTAAAATCTCAGGAAGCCACATTTCCATACAAAGTGCCCCAGGCAGCCATTTCTCATTTCTCCAGCACAAATATTTCTCTGAGGATGAGGACATTCATCCTGATTTTTTAAAAAGTAAGATTCAATGAGGTGCTCTCCCTTCTCTGAATTTCCACTAATCTGAGTACTGCCTCTCCCTAATAACATATTTGCATTTTATCCCACATACAACCACAGGGGCTGCTTACAGAAGTGAAAAAGAGGAAGGGCGTGGAGAACCAGAGGAAAGGGAAATGGCCATTAGGAACAGTCAGGGAGAGAATTTTCCAGAACACTACAGGTAGTCAGGATGGCAGGAGACTCAGAGCCTTGTCCTTCTCTGGGCAGTGCTCACTATGAAGCAAGTCATTCTGTGATAAGCAGGACAGTTTCCTGCAGGTCGCCTTGTGTGAGCCTTTGAATCACACCTGCCTTCTCCACAGGACTAAAAGCCCCAGGGGTTCAGGGTCCCTGTCTTCAGTTCTGGTGCCTTTCATACCTGCCTCGATGCTCCTGCTCAATATATTTAAGGAACAGATGACTTCTTCCTACAGAGGTGCAAATTTGTTGACAACATTAAGCTTAAAAATTTTTTTTTGGTACCAGGGATTGAATCTAGGGTGCTTAACCACTGAGCCACATCCCCAGCACTCCCTTTTTAAATATTTTATTTTGAGACTGATCTCGCTAAGTTGCTTAGGGCCTAAGTTACTGAGACTGGCTTTGAACTTGTTATCCTCTTGCCTCAACATCTCAAGCCACTGGAATTACAGGCATGTGCCATCACGCCTACCTTCTATTAAATTGTAAAAGTATATTAAAGTCTACTTTGTTTAGGACCCTGTGCTAGGAACTTCAAGATTATATATGATTTCTTATTCCTTACCAGATTATGCTATTGACTGACTCTGTCGCTGAATGTCTCCAAATAAAATTTTCTGAGAGAGAGGATATGATTTGTGAGTCATGGTCCTGGGAACTTGGCAGAGTCTGAGCCTTAGGGATCTGTTCCCAGTGACCTCGTATAAAGCAGGTTTGCTGTACCGATTGGCCCAGGAGTACCTCTGACATTTATGGGGTCTTTACAAGATCAGAGACAGAAGCTCACTGGCATAATCGTTCTTCTGACTAGTAATTAAATCTTCCTAGACCAAAAACCATAAGATTTCAGGGATATTATTTGACCTGTTTAAATTATTGATTTATAATAGTGGTTTTGCTTATTAGTAATTAACTCTTCAGTAAATGAAGAATTGATTATATCCTGTCTATAAATTTAAAGTGGGCCATGCTCACCAGAGAGTTTTCAAAAATTTAAACAGACTGCTCCCCTGAAGAGTGTCTACTCATTTTTTTTTCCTGTTTCCTTTTTTGAGCTCCATATATGTACATCCTGTACCTATCACAGCCTCAACTCAAGCTCAGTGATTCAAAGGACTGAAAAATACATATAAAATTATATTCGAAATGCATAACCTTTTTAATAGACTTTCATCAGAAATGTAAATAAAAATGAGTTTGGGTTTTCAAAAAGGTTATTTTTCTCCTAAAACTTACCAGGTCATCAATGAAAATTTAAAAGTAAATGGGTTACAATTCATGAATATCAAAATTATGAATCAAATTATTTAAATAAAGTTACAAGTTCTATTTACATTTTTGAAAGTGATTACATTTTATTAAATATTTTTATAAAAATGAAACCTCACAATTCTAGCATTCAACATACACCTAGTTGCTGAGCAGGTAAGTCTCAGTGTCATTGTCTTGCTCATGTTAAGTTCAACCTACACACATACACATTTGGAATTATGAGAGCCTGGAGTGCAGGGCATTCCTGGCCTCTTCTGTGAACACCTGCTAGCCAGCTGGTGCCCCAGAACCAGGGATCAGAATGTGGAGAGAAGGAAAAAAAGTGTCAGCCCCCCTGGGAAGTGAGATTTGCTGTGCAAGAATCTATTGCCTTTAGGCCAAGAGCAGGGATTTGACAAGTTAATTAATTTGACTTTATTCTGATCTAGAAGTGTCGATAGCTCAAATCCCTCCTGTACTCTGAAGGAGTAGCTTTCTCTGGTATCACAGATCTGCATAATGATGTCACACAGCCACCTTTCATCTCTGGGCATTCAGAGTTCAGAATTGTATCCCTGGGGCCTGAATGGTTATTGGTCTTAGGAGTGAGTTTTCAGGGTTAGGAAGCTCTTATCAGCACAGAGTACTGGGTCCTGAGGAAGGGAGACACTTGTATTCTTTAATGAATTTATTTATTTGTCTATTTGTGACACACAGGGCCTTCTGAAGCATGGGTCCCCCTCTTGCGCAGGATTGTATCGGTGCATCCCATAGAACTGTGGATAGATGTGTTTCCCCTCTCAAGGGCTAGACCGAAGGAGGTTTCTGAGTCTGGAAAATCACTGTATACTTATAGACTCTAAACCGGAGGCTGTGTGCATCTGCACTGGTAGGCAGGCAGATTCTGTTCAGGCTAGTTGACTGACTAACTTTAATATATTGGTATTTACTGGCAGGTGGGCGGAAGGAGTCTCAGAAAGTCCTAGAAGCAGATCTTTGGTAGACTGAGGAGAAGACTGTCAAACAAAGTTTTGGGTTGAAATGTCAGTCCTGTGAGATCTGAGATGTTTTCTGGAGGGACTCAC
>JAJEJO010047101.1:0-58251 GCA_020662805.1 Glaucomys volans
CAGCTCCGGCCCCGCCCCATCCAGGCCAAGCCCCGCCCACGACCCCGCCCCGCCCCGGCTCGGGCGGCCGGAGGACCCGGAGCGGAGGCGCCCGAGCCCGCGGCGGCGGCGGCGGCGGCGGCGGCGGCGGGGACGATGTGGTTCTTTTCCCGGGACCCGGTCCGGGACTTCCCGTTCGAGCTCAGCCCGGAGCCTCCCGAAGGCAGCCCGCCCGGACCCTGGATCCTGCACCGCGGCCGCAAGAAGGTGAGTGCGGCCCCGCTCCGCAGGCCGCGGCCGTCCTCGGCCTCGCCTACTGCGCGCCGCCGGCTCCGCAGCGTCGCTCCCGGCCTGACGTGGCGGCGGAGGCTCCGGGGCAACGGGCCTAGGGCGGGGGGGTCGGGCAGTGCCGACGTGGCGGGCGGAAGGACAGAGGGACCGACAGGCGGACGGAGTAGGGGTCACGTGGGCCCGGCCAAGTCCCTAAGGGCTGACCCCGGGAGAGACCCGGCCTGCGTCTCTTTCCTTCCGCCCTGGGGACCGTCCCTGAGCTGGTGAGACCCAGGCCCAGCCTCGTGGTCAGCCTGGCCCCCACCCCTCTGGCCTCTCTGTCCTCCAGGCCACAGGAAGCCTGGTGTCCATATTTGTGTACGACGTGAAACCTGGCGCCGAAGAGCAGACCCAGGTGGCCAAAGCTGCCTTCAAGCGCCTCAAAACTCTCCGTCACCCCAACATCCTGGCTTACATTGATGGGCTGGAGGTACATGCACTCTGTTGGCTTATTTCTGCTTTCATCTTCTCCCAGACTCCCACTCCTGTCCGTCCCTCAGTTTCCACCGTTGGACATCAGCACCCCCACCTTTGGTTTTTGCTTCTTTACGGCCTCTCTCCCCGTTATGTTCCTTATTCCTCTCCCTAACCCAGCCCTGACATCCCTGTCTCCTTCCCCAGACAGAAAAGTGCCTCCATGTAGTGACAGAGGCTGTGACCCCACTGGGAATGTACCTCAAGGCGCGAGTGGATGCTGGTGGCCTGAAGGAGCAGGAGTTGTCCTGGGGGCTACACCAGATAGTGAAAGCCCTCAGCTTCTTGGTCAATGACTGCAACCTTATCCACAACAATGTCTGCATGGCTGCTGTGTTTGTGGACCGAGCTGGCGAGTGGAAACTTGGGGGCCTGGATTACATGTACTCAGCCCAGGGCAATGGTGGGGGACCACCCCGCAAGGGGATCCCTGAACTTGAGCAGTATGACCCCCCGGAATTGACTGACAACAGCAGCAGAGTGGTCAGAGAGAAGTGGTGGGTGACTGGGGACAGCATGCCTCAATCTGTCCTGTTCTGGAGGCTCCTGTAGCTTCAGGATCTCTAGACTAGCTGGCATTCCCCTGTCCCTGTCCCCTGCTGATTGGCTGGGGAGGGAATCAGGGTCCCAGGACTGCTTCCAGAGTCTTCATAGTAGTAGGGCAGGATGAACACAAGTTTGGGCATTGGGTGGTTGAAAACTGTGTGACCCAGGACAGATGTCCTTACCTTTCTGAGCCTCAGTTTCTTTATCTGTTAAATGGGGTAATGAAACCAGCTGCTCAAGGCTTATGGGTCAGCTGAGGGACACAGCCAGAACCTGCCAAGGCAGGAGGGAGTTTTGCACTAATGGTGGTAGGGCCCTGAGCAGCTCTGGGTTACTGCCACAGGTCAGCAGACATGTGGCGCTTGGGCTGCCTCATCTGGGAAGTCTTCAATGGGCCCCTACCTCGGGCGGCTGCCCTGCGCAACCCTGGGAAGGTAAGTATCCAGCCCCTGGCTGTCTGCTTTACCCCAGCTGCCCTTCCCCTGGTCTTTTCACCTACCACCTCTTCCTGACACTGAGTCTTACCCTACAGATCCCCAAATCCCTGGTGCCCCATTACTGCGAACTGGTGGGAGCCAACCCCAAGGTGCGTCCCAACCCAGCCCGCTTTCTGCAGAACTGCCAGGCCCCAGGTGGCTTCATGAACAACCGCTTTGTGGAGACCAACCTCTTCTTGGAAGAGATTCAGGTAAGCCCCCCACCCACCTATGCTTTGGCCCTACATTCCTCACTATTGCCCTATATCCCACTTTTTAGGGCCTCTCACAATTGGACCCCTGAAGACAAGCATGGACTATGCAGGCCCCTTGGAGCAACTCCGGCTCCAGCTCCGGCTCTTCCTCTCTGTGACTTCCTGGGACTGAAGTTTAGTTCTAGTAGTGGTGCCACACTTCACAGGAGTGTGGGAGGGGTCAGTAAGCTTGAAGTTCACAGGTAGTCCGCTTTGATAGCCATGGAAAACTGGTTCTGGGACTCCCAAGGATACCCAAATCCAAGAATACTCAAGTCCCTTATATACAGCAGCATAGTATTTACATATGACCCATTTACATCCTCCCACATTCTTAAAATCATCTCTAAATGGCTAATAACACCTAATAAAATGAAATGTTATGTAAATAGTTATTAGGAAGTATCATTTACGGAACAGTGACAAAAATAAGTCTGCGGGTCAGTATGGACACAGTATTTTTTTTTTTTTAAAGAAATTTAACCTTTGCTTATTTGTTTGTTTTTAATGTGGTGCTGAGGATTGAACCCAGGGCCTCACCCATGCCAGGCAAGCGCTCTACCACTGGGCCACACAGGATTTTTTTTTTTTTTTTTTTTTTTTTTTTTGGTACTGAGGATTGAACCCAGGGGCACTCCACCACTGAGCCACGTCCCCAGCCCTATTTTGTATTTTATTAGAGACAGGGTCTCACTGAGTTGCTTAGCCTCGCTAAATTGCTGAGGCTGGCTTTGAACTCTCGATTCTCCTGCCTCAGCCTCCCAAGTGCTGGGATTACAGGCGTGCACCACCTCGCCCGGCTGACACAGTAGTTTTTAATACTTGTTATCTATGGTTGGTTGAATCCACGACTGTGGGACTTAGAGGACCAGCTGTGCATATAGGACATAGCAGGTGCTTAGAGACTGTTCTTGTCACTCCAGCAACTCATAATACTTCCTGACTCTGGTCCCCAGGGCGCCATGCTCATGCTGGCTTGGAGTGGGGTAGGGAGGGTGAGACCTAGACCTGTCCTCAAGGCGCAGGCCAAGAACTAAGAAGCTCGTTCCCTATTTTTGGTAGTTCTCTTTGCCAAAAGGAAAATAGAGGGGGTGGGGTGCTCAGGGAAGGGCTCTTTTAGGCAACATTTCAGGTGGGACCTGAGGGATGTGAACAGGGAGCCATAGGGATGGTAACTGGGGGATGTGTTCTAGACAGAGGGACCAGCGTGTGGGAAGATGGTGAAGAGGTCACCCTCTGCTTCACCTCTGAGCCTCAGTGTTGGTATCTGCGTAAAGGGAGAGCCACAGCATCTGCAGGCCTGAGGGTTGTCACAGGGAATGAAGGGGGGAGGCCTGCTCCCTGCACCTGCTCTGGCCCAGTCGTGTGGTGAACACGGAGAGGTGGCTGAGGATCAGGACAGGGAGGAGGGTAACAGTCACTTCCACAGGCCTCAGTGGAACAGAGTCGAGAATGTTGGCTCAGGTGGGGGCCGGCAGGGCTGCTGGAGGTGGGGAACCTGAGCTGCATCTTGAAGAAGCCGCTGGAAATGCTGAGCCCTGCCGCCTCAGGTCGCTGCTGCTCATCAAGGGTCTGAAACCCCTAGTGGCTGTTCTCCCAGCAGCAGCAGGTCAGGCAGCCAGGACAAGGACAGTTGCTGAAGGCCTGGTGTGTGCCAGGCATTGTGCTGGCAGCTTCTCTGCGCTTTTTCAAGTTGAATCTTCAGAGCAGCCTACGTGGTGGTGGGGTTATTAGCTCATTTTACAGATGGAGGAACTTGCCTAAGTCACATGGCAAGTAAGCTGGAGAGCTGGCCTTTGAGCCCAGGCAGGTGGCCTCTAGAGCCCACAGCTTCATTTCTGTCCCATGAGACCAGGGGTGACTTCCTGTCCTCACTTGTGACTGGGCAATGTGTGTGACCAGACTGGCTTCCTACCTTTGCCCTGTCCTCGCTTCCCTAGATCAAAGAGCCGGCTGAGAAGCAGAAGTTCTTCCAAGAACTGAGCAAGAGCCTGGACTCGTTCCCTGAGGACTTCTGTCGGCACAAGGTGCTGCCCCAGCTGCTGACTGCCTTTGAGTTTGGCAACGCTGGGGCCGTGGTCCTCACACCCCTATTCAAGGTAAGTGAGGGGAGACCTGGCAGGCCTGGAGCCTCAGAAGCTGTGGGATCCAGAGAGCTGGAGGGTGCATCCGAACTGCCAAAGAGATGGCCTTGGGCTGGGGACCGCCCTGTGGGGCATCCCTGGTCAGGGAAGACCCACGTGAGGTGGCTTCCTGCCAGTGTCCTGGTGTTTCAGCAAGCCAGGACCACCTGAGCAGCTACAGGGAGATTGTGGGCACTTCTTGCCCTTCGGGAGCAAAGAACCTGTGCCGCTACATTTCTTAATCCTTAGACCCCTGCTCAGGGCCCTTGGCCTGCCTTCCGTTTCCCTAAGACAGACCCTTCTGGTCTGGTCTGTCCATTCAGATCCCAGGGCCTTGACCATCTGCTCCCGGATGGCAGGGTTGGTGTCCAGAAAGCCATGCACAACCTAGGGACTACCTGCCCATCACCCCACTTTCCTCTCTCTCCTGACCACTTAGGTCCCTGACTTCTGGGACTGGATCCTACCTGCTTCCTTAGAAGCAGCCCACCTTTACAGGGGCACCTGCTCTTCCCTTACCTGCCCACCCTGGGACACCCTTTTCCCCTGAAGGAACTTGCTAGAAGTGGAAACGACAGACATCAAGTCCTATATAGTTGGAATCCCCAGAAATCATAGGCAGAATTCTGTGTACGTATGACATTCCAGCACTTGTTCGTAGGGAGGGGCAAGCTTTCATCAGCTTCCAAAAGAGACTTGAACCTGAAAGGTTAAGGGCAGGGCTGAGCTGGGGTAGGGGCAGAAGAGCTGCTGGGGAAATGCCTGATGCCTCCACTCTGCGGTTACCTTCCTACCCTGGAAGACCAGCAGGAGCCCAAGTAAGTCAGGTGAGCCCGTGCAGTTGCCCACCCCAGGGACCTGGCTAAGTATGCCTTCCTCTTCCCTCAGGTTGGCAAGTTCCTCAGCGCCGAGGAGTATCAGCAGAAGATCATCCCTGTGGTGGTCAAGATGTTCTCGTCCACCGACCGTGCCATGCGCATCCGCCTCCTGCAGCAGGTGGGGCCTTGGCCAGGCCCTGCCCTGGTCTACCCACCCAGACCCACTCTGGTTATTGGGGAGGCACCTTCCTTAACTCCTGCCCCAAGCAGGTGGCTGGAGCCCCTGTCCTGGCTGCACAGGGACCCCAGAAACCCCTGCCCTGAACATTCTACAGGTGAGGGAGCAGGGAGGCCAGGCTGTCAGGAGGTGGAGCCGACCACAGGGCTCCTTGGCATGTCTAGGGAGTGCCCAAACTACCTATGGGTACATGGGGCTCAGGTGCCACCCCATCTCCTGATGTGGTCACCCTGGGATGAGTGGGGATACAATCTTTCCTGCCAACCCAGGACAGCTGGGAACATTACACAGGGCTGATGGGGTCTAGGGTGGGGGACTCTTGTGAGCCAGGAAGAACTGGTGGCTCTTAGGTCCCAGTCCCTCTCCAAGTACCAGATGCATCAGGCCTCCCAAGGTCAGACACACGGGCATGAGGCTCAACAAGCTAACCTTGGCCAGGCTGGACAGTGGGAAACCAAATCCAGAGTGGCTCCAAACTTGTAGGGGGCGAGAGGGGCTGGCTGTGTTCTCACATATCCCCCCATCCCGGGCTGCAGATGGAGCAGTTTATCCAATACCTTGATGAGCCAACGGTCAACACCCAGATCTTTCCCCACGTTGTGCATGGCTTTCTGGACACCAACCCCGCCATCCGGGAGCAGACGGTCAAGGTAGGTGTGGCCAGGCAAAGAGTGGCCACCCCCGGTTTTCCAAGGCATGTTTCCAGCACAAAGACCTTGGCTTCTGCTTGCAGGTCTGAGCAGATTATGGGTGGGGCAGGCACTGCGACACCATGTGCAGGCATTCATTCTGGTCCAGGCTGTGGAGGCTGTCCTGCAGCCAGCGGTGGGATGTGGCGGTGTGACCTAGAGTCCTTCCCACAAACCTCACTGAACATCTCTCTGTGCCCATCCTGTGCCCTGGGCTAGTATGCAGTTTGCATAAGGCAGCCCAAGCCCCTTTCCCTTGAGGGGTATAGAGAATGGACCTGGCAGACAAGAAACAGAATTAGAAAAAATATATTACATCAGAAAGTGTGGAGCAGTGAGGAGAGGAGGGTTTGCAGTTTTAAAAATGGGACTACCTTGCGTAGGAGATGTCCCTTTAAAGAAAGGAGGTGAAGGATTGAACCCATGAGGAAATGGGGAAGAAAAGTAGTGCCTGCAAAAGTAACAGCAGGTGCAAAGGCCCAGAGGCTGGAAGCTGCCTGGCCTATAGAAGTAAGAAGTAGAAGTAAGAGGTTTAGCATGGCTGAAAGGAAATGGCCGTAGGAAGTGAAGTCAGAGGGATGATGCTGGGTGGTGCCCAGGCCTTGTTGGTATGATGGGAACCTGCTGCATTCATTGGGAGTGAGACCAAGGCCACTCTGGGGTCGGGGTAGAACAGAGCAGTGCCATGGTCCGAGTGAGGAGCAGGTTTGTGGGAGGAGGTTGGGCCCTGGCTTGGCCAGCTCTGCTTGGTGGCCAGGTAGAGATGTTGAGCTGGCTGTTGGTTGCACACACGTGAAGTTGAGGGAAGAAGTTTTGGCAAGTGGTGCACACCTGGGAGCTCTCAGCTAACAAAGGGACATTTGAAGCCATGAAGTAGGTGAGATTACACAGGGCCCCAGTGTTAACGTTAATAAAAAACGCCAAAGGATTTGTTCTGGGTGTCTGAAGATTAAGATCTCAGCAAGAGAAGCAGCCAGGAGGTAGGGGGAGGACCAGGACTCCTTTCCTGGTAGACCAGAAACAAAAATCTCAAAGCAGAGGGAGAACTTCTGGCGAGGGGGTGGGGGTAGGGTGCCAAAACTGCTAAGGCGTCAAGTTTGATGAGGACAGAATTGACCATTGAATTTGGTGACTTGGAGTTCGTTGGTGACCTCAGCCTGAGCCAGTTTGAACACTGTGGGGAGTGTTCCTGTGAGAGCCTGAGTGGACTGCAGGCAGGAGAGAGGGGAGACAGGAGTGCAGGACTTCTGAGGTCTTGCTGTAAAGGGGGACAGTAAAGGGGGGCTCTTTTCTCAACATGCCGTGTGGGCCAGGACCAGGCCGAGTGGGCTTTGGCAGGCTTTGGTGGGTTTGCTGAGAGCCGTTCCTGCCCTGCCCCACGACACCTACTGTCCCCTTCACCCCACAGTCCATGCTGCTCCTGGCCCCAAAGCTGAATGAAGCCAACCTCAACGTGGAGCTCATGAAGCACTTCGCCCGGCTGCAGGCCAAGGATGAACAGGGCCCCATCCGCTGCAACACCACGGTCTGCCTGGGAAAAATCGGTTCCTACCTCAGTGCTAGCGTGAGTGTCCCACAGCTGTCACAGGACCATGACCTACTCTGGGGCCAAGCACCCCATGTATGTGGTCACTCATCCTGCCACACACAAGGGCCAGGGTGTGCCCGTTAGCCCCAGTGTCTGGGCTCCCAGAGGTGGAGTGGGTTGTGTCAGCTCACACAGTGAGGAGCTGTGAATCTGGGATCCCAACCCAGGTCAGCTTGGCCCCTAACCTGTGTGCATCCCCCAAGTTTGTAAACATGACACTAGCTGTGCCCAGAGAGCTAATAGGAATGAATGAATGGGATCAGCAGGGCAGGGAAGAAGGGAGGCACATGCTCTAGCCCCAGGGTGGCTGCTGCTCTGGCCCCTGTTCCCCTGAGGCAGAAGTTCAGTGTTCCAGGAGGAGAAACCCAGATGGGGAGTGTTAAGTACATTTGTGCCTTTTAAGCTGTTTTTGATAAATAGACATTTTCAGACCCTGGGGGTCCCATGGTTGTCCTGTTCTGGAAGTAAGACCTAGAGGTTCTGGGTCCCACTTTTGACTCTGCACTTAGGAGTTCTCTCCCTGCCCCACCCCAGACCAGACACAGGGTCCTCATCTCTGCCTTCAGCCGGGCCACTAAGGACCCATTTGCGCCATCCCGGGTTGCGGGTGTCTTGGGCTTTGCTGCAACCCACAATCTCTACTCAATGAACGACTGTGCCCACAAGATCATGCCTGTACTTTGTGGCCTCACTGTGGACCCTGAAAAATCTGTGCGGGACCAGGTGAGGCCTAGATGGGACTGGGACTCTGGGTTATATCTGGATCCTAGCCAGCCAGGAAGGCTCTCAGGAACCCTGGAGCCCTCAACTTGGCCCCTTGCTACCCCATAGGCCTTCAAGGCCCTTCGGAGCTTCCTGTCCAAACTGGAGTCTGTTTCTGAGGATCCCACCCAGTTGGCAGAAGTAGGTGAGTGGTCATGCTTGTGTTCCCTCTTCCCCCACCTCCATGTCCTGACTGTCATCTGGCATGTCCCATCTCCACTGGAGTGTCCATTTCACAGATGGGAGGACCTGGGCCTAAAATAGGGAAGGGTCCGTTATGAGTCACTGTTATGGTGCTTGCCTTCCTGTCACCTCCCTGTGGAGCCTGAGGTGCCCACACCTGTCCCTTTCTTATTGCCCAGAGAAGGATGTCCATGCAGCCTCCAGCCCTGGGATGGGAGGAGCTGCGGCCAGCTGGGCAGGCTGGGCAGTGACTGGAGTCTCCTCACTTACCTCCAAGTTGATCCGTGCACACCCCATGGCTACACAGGCTGAAACCAATGTGCCCCAGAGACCAGTGCCCGAGGGTGAGTGTCCCAGCCATTACCTGGCTCCCTGGGAATGGTGATAGTGCCATAGGGGATGGAGTGGGGTCTAGTCTCCTTGTGGGTTTCCTGGGTGCCCCTTCCTCCCTCCTGTGTACCCCTTCCCCCTCAGCAACCTCTGCCTTGTCCCAAGACCTCCCTGAGAGCTCAGGGACATGTGTTCTCTAGGACATCCTGCCCCAGCCCCCACACCTAGCTCTGCCACCCCCACAACCTCAAGCCGCTGGGAGACCCAGGAGGACAAGGACACAACAGAGGACAGCAGTACTCCTGACAGATGGGATGATGAAGACTGGGGCAGTTTGGAGGTTAGTGGGGCTGAGGAGGTCTCCTCAGGGGAACCCCAGCTCAAAGCCACAGGCTGCCATTCCAGGGCATATGGGGCCTGACTGGAGTTGGGCCTGTACTCATGTGCACAGCAGCCCTGACAGGTAGGCTCATGGAGTTGGCCCCTGTGGGCCAGAGCCAGCAGCTGAGCCCACCCCCAAACCTAGGGGTTCCCAGGAGCAGGGTCAGAAATGGGAGGCAGGGCAGGCAGTGCTCAGGCTGCCTGCTGGACTTCTCACTCTCCTGTGTGACCACTGTTTGCTCCAGTGCCCACCCAGCCCAGGGACAGCAAGGATAGTCCCCTGTACTCCCTCCTCTAAAACCAGACCAGGCATGCTGCTGGGGTGACTGAGGATGGGTGGGGAAGGGAGTGGGGCTGCTCTGAGTGAATTGTGACAGAATCCTGGCCAGTTTCCCTGTCCGCCAGACAGGGAAGCAAAGGAAGGAAGGTAAAAGACCAAAGGGCCGAGCTCAGGTCTAGGACAGGCCTGGGCCAGCTTATGTGCCCTTTGGAGGGCTGGGTGTGTCCTTGGTCATGCCCTTTCCTTCTCATACTGCAGCAGGAGGCTGAGTCTGTGTTGGCCCAGCAGGATGACTGGAGTACCAGGGGCCAAGCAAGCATAGCTGGACAGGTAAGCTGGCTCAGGCAGGGTGTATCTGTGGGGCAGGATCTGGCTCTTGTACCCGGGCAGGCCCTACCACTCCTTCCCACCCTTCTGCAGGTCAGCCATCCGGAACACAAATCTCCTGAGTCAGATTGGAGCAACTGGGAAGCTGAGGGCTCCTGGGAGCAGGGCTGGCAGGAGCCCAGCTCCCCAGAGCCACCCCCTGAAGGCACACGATTGGCCAGCGAGTATAACTGGGGTGGCCCAGAGTCCAACGATAAGGGTGACCCCTTTGCTGCTCTGTCTGTGCGTTCTAGCACCCAGGTATGGGTCTGTGGAGGGTGCAGACTGGGGTAGCCCTCGGCCAGGAGCTGGCCCCCACAGCAGCCCACGCTTCCCTTTTCAGCCCAGGCCGGAATCAGACTCCTGGGGTGAGGACAACTGGGAGGGCCTGGAGACTGAGAGCCGTAAGTCCTTCCCCTGGAGGGCTGACAGATGAGGGCTCAGGGCAGGTCAGGTCAGCCCTCAGTCTGCCTCCCCTTCCTGACCCCAGGGCAGGCCAAGGCCGAGCTGGCAAGGAAAAAGCGTGAGGAACGGCGGCGGGAGATGGAAGCCAAAAGGGCCGAGAAGAAGGCAGCCAAGGGCCCCATGAAGCTGGGAGCACGGAAGCTGGACTGAACTCTGGGGTGGCCCTCCCAGCCATGGAGAGCAGGCCCCTCGGATGTATTTATTGTACAAACCATGTGAGCCCGGCCGGCCCGGCCAGGCACATCTCACGTGTACATAATCAGAGCCACAATAAATTCTATTTCACACCCCTGTCCCAGGCTCAGCTAGCCCCTCTGCAGTGGCCAGGATCTGGTGCTGCTCTGCAGTCCCTGCCAGCCGTAGATGTGAACATCAATTTGCTTTGAAAGCCAAGAGTAAACTGAAGAGGCACGATCTGATTTATCAGCGTCTCCGGGAGCAAGGCTGACAACATCCTGCAGACCTGTACCTGCAGTGAACCCTGCCCGGCCGCTACTGGCACCCTCGGTTCTAGGGGTGCAGAAAGGGGTCTGTGGGCCCCAGAGGGTTCCTGGGTCCATGTCCCAAGTTGGGGCCGGAAAGAGAGCTCACCCCCAATGTCAGCGAAAACCCGTTGGCGATTGCTGAGGTGCAGGCTGCGGGCCTGTCAACGGCGGCGCTGGGGCACACAGGCCCCATGCTGGCGGCTGCGCGCGAAGCCGGCTTTGCAGACGCAGCGGAAGGAGCCGTTGGTGTTCACGCAGCGCTCGCTCTTGCACAGAAGCCCGCGCTGGTTCAGTTCTCGGCACTCGTCGATGTCTGCAGTGGGGATGACAGGTGCCGGCTTCGCTTAGTTTCTACTTCCTGCCGGTGCTGCCCTGTCCCTCTGCTGTCCCGTCCCGCCCCGCCCCGCCGTCCAGCTCACCAACGCAGCGCGCGCGAGAGGCGTCTAGCTGGAAGCCACCGGGACATTCGCACACCGCGCCGCCCGGCCGCGGCACGCACCGGCCGCTCACGCAGCGGCACTCGTCCGAATCTTCCTCGGAGCTGTCCTCGTCTGCCGGGATCAGAGGAATTACCGATGTCAACATCGCCCCCTGCCGATGGTGCCGATCCGGCCTCGTCCCCCTAGGCCCTACTCACCTCGCGGGGGCTTTCCCAACAGCAAGGGGCTGGTGTCCCAGAAGGAATTACTCTCACTCTGCGATGTCGGGCACTGGGACCCTGGGAGGTGTAGGGGGAGGTGAGCGACGTCGTAGGTGTACCCCGGCTACCGCCCTCACACTTGCCCCACGCCAGCTCACCGGCGCTACGCGGCGGGCACGGGCGGCACTGGGCTCCCCAGCCGCGGCCCTGGCGACAGCAGCAGTCATCGAAAGTGAGGGCAGGCCCGGCCAAGGGACCCGCACACATGCCGTCCTCTCCACGCTGTGCCCAGCACACGTCGCGCCGCTCCGGGGCACGTTCTGCGAAGGGGAACCGGTATCTGCCAGGAGCCGGAGGCAGGGACCGTTCTCGGTTCCACCCCACCCACGCCGGTGTCGAGGCCCCGGGGCTCCACCCTATGGACAGGGCCCTCACCCGCCGGGCTCTCGGGGAGCTGGCAGTCACGGCCGGAAGGCCCGGGCACCCAGGGCGGGCGACACTCGCAGCGGTAGGAGCCCGGTAGGTTGACGCAGCGGCCAGGGCGGCAGGCTGCCGGATCCTGGCACTCGTCCACGTCTACGGGCAGCGATGGGTGGGGTGGCAGTCACAGTTCGGCCCGGCCCCGCCCCTCCCTCCCCGGGCTGACCTGCCCGGGCCTCACCCATCTCTTCGGGGTTCAGACACTGGCGCTGCGCCGGGCTGTACTCCGCCGGGGGCGTGCAGGCGCAGCGGTAGCCGCCGCGCGTGTTCTCACACACTCCGTTCCGGCAGTTGGACTCGTCCAGGCATTCGTCCACGTCTATCGGGAGGAAAAGTGCGGGTGGCAGGGGAAGACCTGGAGTCGGGCGGTCTGCCGGCCTCCCGGCCGCGGCGGCGGGCTGCGCTCACCCACGCACTCCAGCAGGTTCCCGTCGTAGTAGAAGCCCTGCTTGCAGTAGCACTCGTAGCCAGGCTGTGTGTTCACACACTTGCCCTCCTTGCAGATCTCCGCCCCGAACAACACGCACTCGTCGATGTCTGCGGGGTGACCAACCGTGGGCGCCCGGTGCCTCCACCTACTAGGCTGCCGGTCCAGCTGGCGGCAGGGGTGGGCGGGGCTCACGCAGAGAGGAAAGCCAAACCCACAGAGTACGGGGGCGGGGACCGGGCAGGCCGGAGGTGTGGGCGGAGCCTCCCCGGGGCCAGCCCACCCCGCTGCCAAGCCAGCCCCCGGAGCCAAGCCTGGGGCCGGCGCGACGGGTGGGAGAGTGGGAGAGGCCGCGTTGGAGCTTACCACGGTGGGCTGGGATGCCGTAGTTGACAATGTTGTTGTCCTGCGTGTAGCCCTTTCCGTCGGGGCAAAGGCTGTGGAACTCAGCTGCAGGGAGGGAGGGAGGGAAGGAGGACTGAGTGTGAGCCTGCTGGCCCGAGCCAGCACCCCATTTCTCAACCCCCCATTCGGTTTCCTGATGCACAAACTAAGGCTCTGGGAAGGGGCCTGTCGGGCGCCTGACCTGAGCTGTAGACGGGACAGGGATAGATTTCACAGTGGTCTCCCCATCCGGCCCCCAGTGAGCAACAACACTCCTGCTGGGTGACGTTGGTGGCCAATACGCTGTCGCAGAACACCGTGTCATCGAAGTTAAGGTAGCACTCCTTCTTGTGGTGGGGCTGCTCCACCTCTGAGGGGGAAGGCTGCTCAGGGTCATGCAGGTAAACAGCCCCCCGTGTTTACACTGCCCAGCCACCACGCCACTGCCCCCCCTTTCCCTGGCCCCCCCCCCTTTAGAACCATGTGAGAGCCCAGCTCCGTTCTTTCCTCCACATGGTGTTCAGGCCCTTAGAGGTCTGACTCAGCCAGACTCCCCAGGCAAAAGAGGTATCTTCCTATTCCCCAAATCGAGGAGGATGGGAACAGGACATCTCTGAAGGCCGGCTGCCGCTCAGGGGAGTTGTCTAGTCTGAGGAGAAAATGGGGTGGACACTCACCCTCACAGCCATGCTGGTCCTGGGTCGGGGTGAAGCCCTCATCACAGACACAAACGTAGGAGCCCTGCAGGTTCTCACAGGCCCCATGGGGCAGGCACAGGCCAGGGTCCTGGCTGCACTCATCTATGTCTGGGGGGAGCAAGGGGAGCAGGAAACAGGGACAGAAGTGGCTCTGACAAGCCCCAACCCTCCTTCCCTGGAGTGTGCTCTGAGGGCCTGAAATTCAGAACCTGAACTTCCACTGTGATAAAGGACACACCACAGAGATCCCCTCTGGTCCATGTAGGTGGTTAGGTACATTCACTACTGTCATCCTTCCTAAAACCTTCAACGTCCCCCAATGACAATATATGAAGTCCTAACTCAGCTCAGCATCTGAGGACCTTCAGTTTGGTCTCCTGATTCCTTTTAGTCCCATCAATCTCCAGCTCCCTCCAACCCCATGCTCAGCATCCAGGTGTCTGCTCTCCAAACACAGCTTCCAGATCCCTGTGCTTTGCAAATACTGTGGGGGCGGGGGTAAAATACCATCCAGTGCCTTTGTCTGGGAACCCCTATTATTATGCTTCAAGTCCCGATTCAATGGTCATCTCCTCTCTGATCACTAGTCCAGTCCTTTCTTGACACCCCACACTCCAAACTCTGCAATTAGCTTATATACCACCACCACACCACACCACACCACCACCACCACTACCACCACCGGAGGCTGGGAGCCCCTGGTCAATGCTGAATACTTAGTGCAGAGCACAGAATCTGGCAAACAGTAGGTGCTCAGTTGTCTCTTGAGGATAAATGCACCATGGGTGGTGGTAGACTGGATTACTACACCTGTGAAGAGCGAGCCGAGCAGTGCAGGCTCACAGCAAGCGGCACTGAAGCACTCCCGTCTCTGTCACTGTCACCCTGCTATTCAGGTGAGACAGTGGAAGGACAGGTGAGTGTATGGGTGAATGGATGGGTGGATGGAAGACAGAAAGGCCAGCAAAAGTGTGTCTCAGGGATTACTGCACCCTGCCACTCCCCTCAGAGGCCCTCAGCCAAACCCTCATACCTTGACACTTCCTGCCACCCACCAGACGATGCCCCTGGGGGCAGAGACATCGGTAGGAGCCATTGGTGTTGATGCAGTCACCCCCAATGCAGGCCGCAGGGAAGTCACATTCATCAATGTCTGTAGGAGAGCAATGGGGTGGAGTCTCAGGGGCTGACCCCCTATGAGGCTGCCAAAGTACCCCTCCCCTAGGGCCCTGGGTGGCTCCTACAGCCCCATATCACATCTGGGACCAGGATGGGCACAAGACCTGGCAGCAGGGCTCTCCTGGGAAAACGAGGGACAGGGCAGCGCCCCAGCTCTAGGACCCCTCACCCTCACAGTGGCTCCGGTCCCTTGACAGGTGGTAGCCAGAGAGGCACTGACACTGGAAGGAGCCTGGTGTGTTGGTACAAACACCATTGTCACACATGTCCCCAGCTTCACATTCATCCACATCTGTAGGGAACAGGGGAGTGGGAGGGTCAGGATGACATCAGTCTCAGGTCTCTGCTACTCTTTTTCCACTCCTGCTCATGGCCTGGAACACCCACGCTGAGGCCAGTGGAGTTCAAGGGAAGCATGGAGCCTTCACATGGGCCAGTGGCCAAGCCAAGAGCTTCTGGGGCCCCTGGCTAGGTCTGATGCTGAAAAGCACAGGCCTTCACACCCTTCATAGACCCTCACCAAACAAGGGACACCCTCCCTGCCCTTCTCACCATGCTGCTCTGGGTTTCCCCAGCTATTTATTTATTTTGTACCAGCAATTGAACCCAGGGGTGCTTAACCCCTGAGTCACATCCCCAGTCCTATTTTTTAAAAAATATTTTTAATTGTCAATGGACCTTTTACTTATAGGTGGTGTTGAGAATCAAATCCAGTGCCTCACACATGCTTGCAAGTGCTCTACCACTGGGAGAGCTGGGAAGCACAATCCCAGCCCCCCAGCCCTATTTTGTATTTTATTTAGAGACAGGGTCTCACTGAGTTGCTTAGCACTCGATTTTGCTGAGGCCGGCTTTGAACTCAAGAGACTCCTGCCTCAGCCTCCTGAGCCACTGGGACTACAGGCGTGCTCCACCATGCCCAGCTCCCCGGCCCTTTTTATTTTTTATTTTGAGACAGGGTCTTGCTAAATTGCTGAGGCTGGCCTCCAACTTTCAATCCTCCTGCCTCAGCTAGGATTACAGGCACAAACCACCATGCCTGGCTTCCCCAGCTTTTTAACTGGTGCTCTGCAGGCCCCCTACCGTCCCTCTTTCCATCATGCATCCTCTTAACATTCCTTCTCCCTCATGTCCACCTGTCCCTGTGTGTCAGTATCTACCAGGTTCTGCCAAATGCTCCCTTTACCCAACTCACCCTCCTTGGCTGAGCAAGCCTCACTCAACACTCTGTTGCTCCCATGGTCCACAGGCAATGGTTCCACATAGGTATGTCTGGCCCAGCCTAGCCTCCACTGCCATCTCCAGCTGAGAAGCCCATGGGGCTCACCCATTCCCCCGGCCAACATGGAACGCAGCATCTTCCCTCCCACCACTGGGTACCATATCCCAGTGGGCAGCACATCCACTGAATTACCAAACCAGATACCTGGAGGGTCTCTCACTCTCCTCTCTCCTTCACCTTGACATCCAGCCAGCAAGTTCAGTTAATCTGCTTTAATATTTCTCTGGCATCATTTTATGGCCATTTTGAGGAGACCACTCATCTCTTCCACTACCATCCAGCATGCTGTTCCCTCTCATGGTTCTCTGTTCTGCTAATTCCTATGGTCCTTGAACACAACTCAGGCTTCCTTTCACCCAGTCCAGTGCTGGTTTCCAAGGAGCACCCCAGCTCCACCCAAGCTCCCAGCTCTGGGTCTAGTCTGTGTCCTAAGTCCTCTGAATCCCCGCCCTTAGCCAGGCTCTTGGTGCATTGTAAACATTAGTGCACGGGTGCCCCTCACTCCATCTTTGATATCTTTTTTCCCATCAAATTTAAGGGACATGGGTTGCAAACGCAGTTTCAAGCACTGCCTCCTAAGACTTCCTACCTGGAAACTCTGCAGTCCCTTTGCTGAAAAAATGAGCTAAAAGAGCTAGGGAATAAATTAGTCACCTCCCGTCCACCTGTTTACAGACCGGCGTCAGCGCACAAGCGGTTGGAGGTAGCACCGGAGTCGTGCAGGAGCTCACCCACACAACTGCGGCCGTCCGTCGCCGGCGCGTAGCCCTGGGCGCACGTGCATCGAAAGGAACCCGGGAGGTTCTCGCACCAGCCCGGCGAACAGGGACTGCCCTCCGAGCACTCGTTGATGTCTGCAGCGTGGAGAGCTCGCTTTAGACTCTGCCGCACCGGAGGATGCGCGGTGTCGGGGAACGGATCTCCTCGCCCGGGGTTGGTGGCGGGGCGCTCCATCCCCAGGATGCCCCGCCCACGAGGCGCCTCTGGCTGCCCCAATCCTGGCCCCGACCCGGCCCCCGCCCCATCCGGGAAGGGCCCCACCCTTTAGCCTTGGAGTCCCCGCTCTCACCGCGGCAGGCCCCGCCCCCCTGGCTGCGGTAGCCAGGCTGACAGGCAATGCACTTGAAGCTCCCAGGTTTGTTCTCGCATTTGCCATCGGGGCAGGAGCTAGGGTCTCGACACTCGTCAATGTCTGCACAGGAGAAAGCAGGAGGACCCATGTGGGGACAAGTTGGCTGGCTCGGAGCTCAGGGTCCTTGGCAGGGCCTCTCCATCACAAATCAACAAGAACAGTGTCCTCTGGGGCCTCCGAACCCCGATCTGAGAGGCTCAGAGCTGGGCAGAGATTATTGCAGGCTCCCCCCCGCATCCCTGGTCGAGGGACATCTGAGGTCCACCCGTTGGTCTGGATGGGTCTCCCACCTTCGCACACGGGCGGTCGGGAGGCTTTGAGCCGGTAGCCAGGGTAGCAGTTGCACTTATAGTGACCGGGAAAGTTGATGCAGAAGCCACCGTCGCCACACAGATGGGGCTTTGCGCACTCATTCAGGTCTGAGAGGGAGAAAGGGATCGCAAAAGGTCAGGGGGCGGAGGAAGGGTTACCCAGAGCATAAGGGGTGGGCCAGCTCCACCCAGGAACCCGGGTGCTGCCCCGTCCCGGTGGCGCTCACCCACGCACGAGCGCCCCCCGGCGCCCACGTGCAGGCGGTAGCCTCGGTTGCAGTGGCAGTTGTAGGAGCCTCCGGTGTTCATGCAGATGCCCCTCCCCGGGCCGCAGGGCTCCGCCTCACATTCGTTCACGTCTGAGAAGGACCGCGGGCCAGGAGACATCAAAGGGAAGTTGTGAGCCCGGGCTTCCCCAGGGCCACTCGCCCGCGCACCCGCCCGCCTACCCAGCGCTGCGTGGCGCTCACCTACCTACGCAGTAGCGGTGCTGCGGGTGTGACCGGTAGCCCGGGTTGCAGTGGCAGGAATAGTCCGAGGGGCCCGGGACGCACTCTCCGTGGCCACAGATGTTTTGGTTGAGTCGGCATTCATCCGTCTCTGCGGCCACAGGCGGGTCAGGGAGCCAAGCAGGGCATATTCCCCTGCCGTGGTCCAGGGCAGAACCTGACACCAGACCCACTGACCCGGATACCTAAACCAGGTGACTTCAGGTTCCTGTACACCCCTATTCCAATCCTAGGATTTCCTACATTTCATCCTGAATAACCCCCATGTCATGATCCCAGATAGTCCCAAACAAGGACCCCAGGTACCAGACATCCCTATCACCTTTATTCAAAGACCTTTCATACTTCCATTCCCACGCACTCCAAAAGCCTGACCTCCGGTTACCTCAAACCAAACCACATCCCCTCAGGGTCCCAGTTATCCCACTACCCTTCCCCAAGGGGCTCTGAAATCCCTTTCTCCCCAGTCACCCTATGGCTTCAATCACACCAATATCCTTCAACTAGTGACTCCAACACCCCTTGCCCCAGGGACCTGGGTGCTCCATTCCAAAATAGTTGATTACTTGCCCTCCCAAGGCAGACAGAAGCCCTTCCCTGGGAATCCTAACTTTCATCACAGCTGTGCACACAGGGTCACATGCAGGAACATTCCAGACCCTGTTTGACGCCAAGCCCAGGATTCCCTGCTTCCTCTTCTTCCCGCCTTTGATCCCAGCATCCAACAGTCTCATCTCAAGCACCCCACCTGACTCCCATCATGAGCCCAGGAGTGGGCTGAACTCTGCTGGGCCCCACACCCACCCAACCCACCAGTGGGCTTCTGCAGGCTGCTCTCCTCTCCTGCAGGTCTCCTCAACATCCTCCCCAGGGGCCTCATCCTCTACAGTCCCACAGCTCCTGGGGCAGCCACCTTCCGCCTGAGCCCTCACTCCAGGAGCTCACAGAGGGTTCAGGTTTCAGGTTGACAGCTCCCTGTGGCTTCGGAGCCCACGCCAACACAAGCTTGACTCTGGCTCAGTGTGTGACCTGGGGCAAGTTACTGAGCCTGTCTCAACCTCAGTTTTCTCATCTGGAAAACGAGGCAAGCCAGGCTTACTGTTCAGCAAGAGAAGGTTAAATGATATTGTCTGTAAAACTCTTTAGACAGTGCCTGGCTCAGAGGGATGGCTTGTCTGACCTAGCAGTCTTGATGTTCAAATCCTTTCAGACACTTCCCATAGCCTCTGGCATCAAACCCAAACCTCTGAATGAGCTTGCAGGCACTGGGCTTCCCCCGGCTCAGAAACACCCATCTGTGTCTGGTTTCTCCCTCCTCTACCCAAACTTCTCTTTCCTGGGAATGTTCTTTTCCTCAACCTGCATGCCCCTCCCTTCTCCACTTCTCTTGAATTTCTAACAATCTCTAAAACCCGGCACAGAAAGTTTTCTCTCATTGATACTCTACATGTTATCACAACCCCTAGACTTCCTTCTTCCTTCTCTGATTTATTTGTTCATAGCATTATAAGAAATACTAGGTTTTTTACTGATTGATCTGGTTTTTGTCTGCTCTGCAAAGAAAGGAAATCTATTTTTGTTCCCCCCATCATCCCCAGCACCTCAACAGTGCTGGCAAATAGGGGGTACTCAATAAACATAGGTCGAATGAATGAAAGCCCTCAGACTGTCTGCCCTGCTGCCTGGGCCGGTTGAGGGCGCGGTAGGATCCCTCTCTCACCGGGACTTCCCAGAGCCCAGCCCTGGACAAGTGTTAGCCTGTTAAGGCTACGGAATGACTGGAGTGGGGGCGGGGCGGGGGGATTAAGTTGGGGGCGGGGCCTATCTAGGGCGTGGCCTCGCCGGGCAGACCTTACCTGTGACCTGAGTAGGGGCGATTTCCACTGCACTGCGCGAGGGGGGCAGGTCCGGCAGGAACCAGCGCATGGTGGGTGGTGAGGGGCGGGACATCAGCTCTGCAGGCAGCAGGAAGGCTCCTAAGAGGCTGAGCCTCCCTTATCCCCGAGGCGATATCCCAGCTTCACTGTCCCCCAGTACCTAGGCTGTTAACTGCCCCCACCCCGGACTTAGCCCTGAGAATTCCTCGCTGCAGTGCTTAGCTCACCCGGGTAGGGTCGCGCAGGAGAGGTGGTGGCTGTGGGGTGGCTCTGCTGCACAGACCGCTCCTCACTCACTGGCTGGGGGTGACAGCAGCATGAGCCCTCCCTGAATCCCTCACCTTCCCGGCTCCTCCCACGAGGGCTCCCATACTCACTGGATCAGTGGTCACCCCTAAAAGGGAAAAAAGATGGGGATTAAACACTGGGGTAGGAGTCAGATGTGTATGGTTAAAGTCTCTCTCTCTCTCTCTCTCTCTCTCTCTCTCTCTCTCTCTCTCTCTTTTTGGTACCAGGTATTGAACCCAGGGGGGCTTAACCACTGAGCCACCCCCCCCCCCTCTTTTTTTTTTTTTTTTTTTTTTTTTTTTTTAGGGTCTCACTAAGTAGCTTAGGGCCTCACTGAATTGCTGAGGCTGGCTTTAAACTTGTGATCCTCCTGCCTCAGCCTCTCCAGCTGCAGGAGTTACAGGCATGTGCAACTGTACCCGGCTATGTTTAGTGTCTCTAGGAGTCCACCAATCATGCCTCTGGGTCAAGGGTCTATCGATAGCTCCTGGAGTTAGGGTGTGTTGCCTGGTGGTCAGGGGCCAGGTCTGAGGAGCAATGGTTGAGCATGGTCCTTGGGTTACAGATCAAGGCTTAGGAGGCTATACCCAGGGTCAAATTTCTGGGGGTCAGGATTCAGGTAAGGGATTAGGAGTTAGGGCTCAGACTGTGAGGTCATATGTGTGGACCAGGGGTCAAGGGGTCAAGCCAGACCTCTCTCTTCCTCTGTGGCCTCAGGTGGTGGTGCCCGGCTGGGGCTCTCAGGGAGCTGCTGGGGCTTGGGTGGCCCATCAGGGTGCAGGAAAAGGGAAAAGTCACTTTCACCCTGGATGGTGAGGGTCTGGTGGGAGGTGAGGATGTGGTACCCCTTCCCAGCTGGGCAGATCTCCTTGAAGGCAGCTGTGGTCAAGACAGCAGACACAGAAGTGGGTGTCTCCCAGACAGGTGATGCACACGGATGGACCGCCCCTGCCCTACACCCCCCTGCATACCGGTGCCATCTGCTGGGCAGCGCTGACACCGTGCACCCCAGGCCTTGCCCACACTGCAGCAGCAGAGCTGTCGGGTGAGGCGTGTGGTCAGGGGGTGCTGGCACTGGTGCTCAGGGCTCACCAGGCGGAAACACAGGCTCTTCTCCTCTGGCTTGTCTGCTGTAGGGGGCAGTGGGGAGCATGGGCATCTGGGACCAACCATTGCCCACATCCCTGTGTCCAGCTGCCCCAGACCTTGCTTCTCTGGCCCACCTCCATGTAGCCCTGATCCATCTCATATGATTCCTGAAATCTACAAGACCACTGACCCTTGATGCCAGCTGCTCTGGACTTCACCTCTCCTTCCTGTTAAGCCTCTGCTCTATAGGACCCTGACTTCATAGAAGCCTTGATGTCATGTGACCTCTAACCTAAGATCTCCTGTGACCGCTGACCCCTCTGATCTCTGCTCTGGGCTGTTTCTCCTGCAGTCAATGCTTGGCCCTGCTCTGATCTCTTCTGACCTGACTCTTGCTGCTGGGAGCGCTACCCTTCCCACCTGAGCCTTATAACCTCCCAGGACCCTGTGTCTCACCAATGCACTGTGTTCGAGAGGGGCCCAAGCTATGGCCAGGTGGGCAGACGCAGCGATAGGAACCAGGGTTGTTGAGGCAATCACCATGGCGACACATGCCTGGCATCGCGCATTCGTTGATGTCTGTGGTAAGTGGGAGTTTGGTTTCTCTAGTCGGGGACCACAGGTGACAGCAAGCTGCTCCAGGAACCTCAGTGTCCTACCCCAACCCCCCCCCCCCCTGCTTCCCTTGCCCACCTTGGGGCCCTCCCCACCCACCACAGGCCTGCTCCTCCCCAAGCTCACACAATCTCCCACTGGCCATACCCTGGCAATGGGTGCTGTTGAGCCTCTTGTAGCCCTGGGGGCAGTCGGCACCCACCTCCCCACGTACAGGCCCTGGCTTCTGCACCCCTGTGTCTGCAGAGAATAGGGGGGCACTGCAGGTCTTGGGAGGGAAAAGAGGCCACTGGGGAGGTCAAAGGGAATGGAGGAATTTGGGGCCACTGGCTGGAGACTTCTAGGGCAGGGGTGGGAGGAGGATGGGATGGGTGGTCCTGTGGGGGGCCCCACTGAGACCAGGCACTCACACTGCAGCTGGGGGCACTTGTGGCACTTGTTTTGGCCCCAGGCGGTGCCAATGCTCCCGCAGCAGTCTTCCTGCTTGGTGAGGCCGGGCAGGGGGTTGCTGCCACACTGGAGATAGGGGGCAGGGTAAGGTCACAGAGTGCCCTGTCCTCGCGCGCCTCCCTTCTGGGTCCCTTTCCCATCACCTCCCTCCTCGCCCCACAGCCTGCAGACCCCGCAGTTTTATGCAATTCTAATGAGCTCGGCGGGGAGACCCTGAGAAACCAAAGGGCGGTGCCCCTGGGACTGGGATTCACTCACCGGCTGCTTGGGCAGCGTGTCTTGGAAGCAGCGGCCCAGGGGCTTCTGGGTGGGTGGCCGTGGGTGCGGGGGCTTGGGGTGCGGCAGCAGAAGCTGGGCCGCGGCCGGGCCTTCAGCGTTGGACCCCTCTATGCGGTGCACTTGGACCGAGGCCTCGGGCGGGTGGTGGACCCGCACGTTCACCACGGGGGGCGGGGCCTGCACTGGGGGCGGGGCGGGTGGCCTCAGGGCAGCCTTGGAGGGTCGCAGCGCTCTGGGGTTTGCCTCGGCTGGCCCCCTCCAGGGTTCAATCATCCCTGTGCCTGCCCACCTCGACCCCCTCGGGTTTGCCCGTCTTCTAGTACCTTCTGCTGAGGTCTGTCCCGGCCCTGGCCCCAGGGGGACCAGGAAGGCCGCATGCTGCGCAGGGGGCCCCTCCCCTGGCCCGGGAGGGTCAGCGATCACCTGCACTGCGTAGATGGCGTGCTTGCTGGCCACAGGCTCGCCCTCAGGAGCCAGGGGCGGTAACGCACCCGTGGACAGGGCCCCGGCCCGGCCCAGCCCTGGGCCTGAGCCGCCGGTGCCCGCTCCAGCTCCTCCAGCGGGCACCTGGCAGAAGCGCCCGGTGAAGTCCGGGGGACACAGGCACTGGTTTCGGGAGGAGCACTGGCCGCCGTTCATACAGGGCAGAGGGCACACCACTGGGGGTGAGGGAGGCGGATCAGGGCCTGGGCTGAACCCAGCCCCCAGGCCTGCCCCACCCCAGCTCTCTTATCACCCACTGACTCCATCCTCCTTGGGAAGCAGGAGTTTTGTGTGTGTGTTTTGGGGGGGTTCCGGTGTAGAACTCAGGGGCACTGGACCACTGAGCCACATCCCCAGCCCTATTTTGTACTTTATTTATCGACAGGGTCTCACTGAGTTTCTTATCACCTCGCTTTTGCTGAGGCTGGCTATGAAATCACAATCCTCCTGCCTCAGCCTCCCTAGCGGCTGGGATTACAGGCATCGCCATCGTGTCCGGCGGGAAGTTGGTTTTGATAATGTATCACACACATGGAAACTGTCCTCTCTAGGTCCCCACCACCGTAATACCCATGGTGAGTTCTGGAGTTTTAAGTTTCTAACTTAAATTCTAGCCATGCCAGGAGCCAGATGTGTGACCCCTGGCAACTTCCTTCCCCTGCCCTTGCCTCTGCCCTCTTGCATGGAGATGTGTCCATTCAGTGAGGCAAGGACTGTTCAAATGCTTTGCACAATGCAGTACACACAGAAGCAGCAAATGATGGGAACCATCATGAGGGAACAGCCTGCCCCTCCTCTGGCTTCCCCTGGAGCCTTCCCTGGGTATGGGAGTCCGCCCTGGTACCTCCTCCTCTGCTCCCTACATTATCCCCTTAATTCAGGTCTCAGCCCTCCCTCCCTACTGGCCCTTGTTCCCCTGCCCTCTGCCTTACCACTCCTCACCTCCCCACTGCAAATGATGTCCCACCTCTGAATACAACCGCAGCCCCTAGCCTCTCCAGGACTGTTCTTGGTCATGTCCACCAGGTATACTGTCAGACAGCACCTCTGTCTACCAGGCTCCCCACATGTAAGTGGCCCTCAAGGTTCCATTCCTCTTGCTCCTTCCTGCCCCACCTTCCAGTCTCACTAATGTCCCATGAACCCATCTCCCCTGCTCCCCATGGGTTCATGGGGCCTTGGTTCTGCCCCTGAGTCTGGCCCTGCTACCCAGACCCTCCATGGCTTCTTGCCTCCCTCCTACCTGCCCACATTCCCATAATCCCCAGAGAATCCCCGCCCAGGCTCACTCTGACATGGCACACCCCGGCTCACTGCTTTTGTCCTTGCCTAGACACAGGAGGGAGCTCCCCACGGCCAGCACCTTCTCTTCAAACCCTCCACCTCTGCTCTTTCCCTGCGCACCCCATGCTGGAGGACTCACCGCCCTCTGGCCAAGGTGTCCCTCTTGTCTCCCACCCTTCAACTCCACATATTCCAATCTGATCCTGCTTCTCCCCAGGAAGGGAGCCTTTCTCCATATCCCACCCAGGGTTCCCTCTCCTGAGCTACCACCCCTGCCCAGACTGGCCTGGAACTTGTTTGGTTATAGTTACATCTGTCCCCCTGTGAAGTCCTCGGGGAGCAGGGCCCCAGCTCTAGGGCTCAGAAGAGGTTCAGGGTGAGCAAGTGGTGAGACCTCCTGTTGCTTTGTCACAAACTCAAAGCTGACATGTGTTTCTAGTCTGGGGCCCTGAGTGCCTGAGCCCTGCTCCAGCCCTGCTCCTGCCTTCCCCAAGGCTGCCCTCACTTCCCAGGGGGGGAAGGTGGCTCTGCTGCTCTCTCCTGGACACCCAAAAGGGTCTCATAGGAACAGCTCCCGTTCCTAGCCAACAGGGTTGGGCTAAGAGCATCCCAGCCCATCCTGCCTTGCCTCTGGGGACCAGGCCTCCCAGGGCAGAAGAGGTGTGTCCTGGGCCAGGGAGGCAGGATCCTCTCCTTCCTGCCTCCCTGTGAGTCACCCACAGTGGTGAGAGTGACCTCCCAGTGACACCCGCCCACTGTGGCCTGGGCACTGAGCCTGGGGGATGTGGGCAGCACGGATGGAGACAGCAGCCTGCACAGGATGACCAGTGGGTCTGGGAGGCCAGGGACACATATACTCACACGCAGTCATCTGGTCACACAGGCACTCATTCTGACACAACACAGGCTCACTAGGTAAACACTCCCATGCACTCCCTGACAATGACTGCAGACACACCCGTGACAGCAACACAAGACAGACTAATCACAGTGCCCAGTGTGTCATTCCAGAGCTTGAGCTTGCTCCCATACACACAGGGACCATGAGCATACACACACACACACACACACACACACCCTCCATCTCCTGGGAATTGTGAACCATGGGCGTGGGGTTCCTCGGGTCTGGAGTGGGTAAGTGAACAGGGGACTGTGTGAGAGGGGCTGTTTTGCTGGTGCCATCTTGGGCTCAGCTAATTACCCTGTCCAGGAGGGTAATTACTGCTGGGACACCTCCCCCTGCCTGGCCCACAGGCCCTGGGGGAGGAGGCCCAAGCCCCAGGCCTGGCCCTTTGAACAGAGAGCAGTAGAAGGGGTGGGCTCCAGGCTGAAGGGGAGGTCCTAAGGGCTTGGGTGGTGGGGAGGCTCTGAGGACCTTTGAGACAGAGATTTGAGAGTTTATGGGGAGACATAGGGAAAGGAGGAACTGAGGACTCAAACCAGCCCCCACCTCCAGGCGTGCACCCCATGTCTTAGGTCTCAACCCCCTCTCCTCTCAGACTCTGCCAATGACTAACTCCCTCACCCCCAGCCTGACCCTGGCTCCTCCTCCCAGAAAACACAGGTGTCCGCTCCTGGCAGGGCCTGCTTTCTACATTTTTAAAAGATAGGGAAGTATTTCTCTCTCAGACTTTCTGCCCTGCTTCTATATCCGAAAAACCTGTGCAGCCGTCTCAGAGCCCAGCATCTTCCAGGAAGCCCGTGTCATCCGGGACCCTATCCTAGGCCCCAACCTTAACCTGAAGCTTCAGAGGCCAGGCCTCCGTGGAGTCCCCCAACTCTGGCCTTCAGGACTGCAGCCTTCCAAGCCGCTGATGCCCCCGGGGCCCCAGCTCTCTGCTCTTTGTACCCCCAGCTCCCCATCTTTATGCCTGAGGCTCCACTCTGTGTCCCACCTGGTTCTGGCGCCTGTCCTTCCCGGCTCCCCCCGGCCCGAGCCCCTGGCCCTCACCCACGCGGAAGCCGGAGCCCGTGAGCGTGTCGGTGCTGTGGCCGTTCTCTCCGATGAGCGTCATGTTGGAGCCCTGCTGGCAGCTGTCCCGACACTGGCCCTTGAGACAGGTCCGCTTGCAGATCACCGGCGCAAAGACCACCTTGAAGCGCTCGCGGGCCAGCGCCCCGCCCCCGCCGGCGCCGCGCTCGCCGGCCGGCCCCCCCTCGGCCCCGCCGCCCGGGCCCAGCAGTGGCAGCAGCAGCAGCGCCAGCAGCCCCGCCGCCCCCGCCCCGCGCATCGCAGGGGCCAGGCCTCCGGCAGCCCCTCGGGGCCCGGGCATCCGGGGCCGCTGACCCCGGGGGCGCGCCCGGGCGGGGCAAGGGGCCCCGCCGGCGGGGATCTAGAGCCGGGGGCCGGGGACTGGGGTGGAGAGGGCAGCGAGCGAGCGGAGCCGAGGGAGCGGGCGGGGAGGGGACGGCAGGCGCGGGTGGGGGCCCAGCGCGAGGCCAGGAGATGGAGGCTGGACTGCGGGGAGCCCAGAAACTTCCCGACCCCGGAGAAGCCCAGCCAGGCCCGAACTGAGGCCGGAGAGCGGAGGCCGGAGCAAGTGGAGGCGGAGAGGAGGAGCGAGGGGAGAGGAAGGCCGGGCGGCCGGCCCGCTCCGCGCCTCCCCCTGGCCGGGCTCCCCTCCGCGGCCGCCGGGAAGCAGGGAGCGCGCGGGGAGGACGCAGGAGAAGTGAGCAGTTGTTTTCCCTGGCTGCAGCGGCGCGGCGCGGCGCGAGGGGGGCTGGGGCGCTGGCCCCGGGCCAGGGAGACAGTTTTTTCTGCTTCAAGCGTCGTCGCTGCCGCCCGAGGAGCGCGGGTGTGCGGACGGGCGGGCCGGCGCGGGGCGCTCCCCGCCCCAGATGCCCGCCCCCGCCGGAACCGCGCTGGGCCCTTTCCAGGGACTCCTCACCTGGGACCGCGGGCCGTCCCGCCAGATTCCTCCGGGCGGGGCGGGGAGGCCCGCGTGGACCCCCCGCCCCGCCCGGTCAGAGCGGGAAACCGAGACTGGGGGAGGAAGACGGGCTTTGACCCGGGCCAGGCGGATGATCCGAGGCCGAGTGGGGCTGATCGGCTCTTTGGCAGCCGCCCTTGCACATGTGGGGGCATCACGCCCCAAAGTCACTTCTCCTTAGCACTGATCCGCTCCCCTGAGGTAAGGACTCAGGAGGGGCACCTTCTTTGGGCAGGACTCAGGTCCCAGGAAGAAGTCCGTGGGGTCGGGAAGAGAAGCAGAAGGAACAAAGCTAGAAACCCAGCTTCCCTGCCAACCCCCCCCACCCCCATTTAGAAGGCTTCTTGGTGCCCACCCTGCCACCTCCCCCCCTTCCCCCGTCTGGCCAGGCTGGCGGGGCTGGCTCGGGGCCTCAGACACTCTGGAATCGCCAAGGTCTGAGCTCAGGACCTGGCCCCCTTCCCAGGCTAACAGCCGGGAGGCGGGGGTGCTGTTTAAGGGCCCAGGGGGCTGGGGAGGGGCATGGCAGGGCCCAGGACAGGGATTGGCAGGGGCTGAGGAGGGGTCTTGAGTTTGGAGGAGGCTAGAGAAGAGCCTGTGCTGTACACTGGTCTGGAAGAGAGACTGGGGTTTAGGGACCCAGAGCCATAACGTGAGGGCCTGCCAGGAGCCCCCAGGATCCTGTGTCTGACTCACAGAATCCATTAGGGGGCCTCATGACCAGGGTCAGGACGTGCCAAGGCAGGGCAGTGCCAAACCCTCCCCAGGAGGGCAGCAGGTTTGGCAATCTGCCTGGGAGAGGGGATTGTCTTACCTTCAGGCGCACCTGTCCAGGGAGCTCAAAGCTTTTACTTTGGGGGTGACTTTATTTGGGTGACTTTGGGGGGACTGAGGTAAGTCCTGCTTGAATTGCTCAGTGGCTCAGGCCCTGTTCCATACTCCAGGGCTGGAAGCGGGCAATTCCTGTGTCCCCAGTGGATTCTTTGCCACTGGAATCCAAGAGGATTGTGAGGCGATCCCCCTCCCTTAGGCTCTGGTCACACTCTGAGGCAGAGATTAATACTAAACCCTTACCACCTGCCAGGCGTGGCCCTGAGCATTTTATATTCATTTTTTCCCTAATAGTCATCTGAACCCGACCCTCCCCGCCCTAGGGCAGGCTGTGGTTCACCTTGGCCCATACAAACAGTCCAGAAGACTCTTTGGAATCTTGATCTCTCAGCCTCAGTTTGCTTTTCCGTGATCTGTTCGTTCACCAAACTGAGAATCTACCACATGCCAAGCTCTTGCCTAGCACTAGAAAAATTCTTGCCCTCCTGGAGCTTCTGTACTGAGGCAGAGGGACATGTGACAAATCATTTCACACGTATTGGTGGCCACCATGGAAGTGCTGTGACCAAGAGCAGGTATCTGACAGCAGGAGTGGCAGTGGGACCTGGGGGCCCAGGAAGATCCTCTGACAAAGGAATTTTTCCACCAGAGACTGGAGGATGAGTCCAAGAGATGCCGGCTGGAGGCTGGGGAAATGGAGGAAACCAAAGAGAAGACTCTGCAAAGGGACGAGCAGAAGGAAGGGGTGGGAAAGACATTTAGTCCTTCCTAGGCTGAGGGAAAGCCCGTGAGTGGCAGGGAGGGGAGGGGAGAAAGGAAAGGGGAGAGGGAGTCGGGGTGGGGTGTGGTGAGAAAGCTGGGTTTAATTTTCACTGAAAGGAGCCTATATCCGGGTGCTCTGCCCTCATCCCGGGAGAGATAAGGTCCTGTGGACTATGTGGAGATGGATTTGGGAGCTGGAATCTAGAGACCTTATGAAGTAGAGCGTGCCTGAGAGGCAAGTGGCATGAATGGCTCCCAGGTGACGTGAGGGTGGGGGGACGACATGGAAAGGGCCCTCAGCTCTCTGTCAGACCTGCTGAGTTCGAGATGCTTTGTGTCATCCCAAAGGAGACCCAGATCAAAAAGGACATGTGGCCTGGGGATCTAGGCGGGCTCCTCAGCATACAGATGCTCAGTTAGGAAAAGAAGAGGGCCCAGAGGGAAGCAGGCAGGTCACCATTCCCAGGTGACCCCAGAGAGGAGGCAGAGTCAGCCCAAAGACTTAGAAGGAGTTGCAGAGGGAGCAGAGAGGAAACTGGGAGCCTGGTGTAGGAAGGGCCAAGGTTAGTGAGTGTTCTGGAAGGAGGGCCTGGCCAGCAGCGTGTAATGCTGCCAAGAGAAGGATGGGGGCAGAGAGCCCTTCTTCAGGGATTGCTGAAGGGACTTGGTGCCAGGAAGGAGCAGTGAACATGCCCAGCCGGCTCAGCAGGCAGCAACGCCCCACCGTTGCCTGTGGTCATTCTCAAACTCGGTAGCTCTCAGGGCCTTCCCAGGAAGCCACCCTCAGGCCAGGTGAGCCACCTGTCTAGGAGCTCATAGCACCCTGAAGGGCTCGGAGAGGGAGCCATCACCCCTTAGCCACTTGGGAGAAGACTGGAACTGGAGCCGAAGGGAGCCTGCCCAGGGAGCGGCAGCCTTCAGCGGACGCCTGAGACGCCCCTCCCCTACAGCCTGCAGGGAAGGAGCTGGAGAAACAAATTTCCCTAGTCTCCTCCTGCCCTCCGGAACCCTAGTCCCCTCCTGCAGTCTAACTGAACACAAGGACTGTCACCTCCTGGCTTGCAACAGGGAGGTGGCAAAGTGGATGTGCAGGGTGAACTGAGAGTCCAGCACACATGGTGCCCTTGCCTGCCCAGCTTTTCTAGCCTTCTCACCACTTGTGAATCCGATGGTCTGCACACCTCCAAAACGCGTATTCTCGTTTTTTTTTTTTTTTTGGTACCAGAGATTGAACCCAGCGGCACTCCACCACTGAGCCACATCCCCAGCCCTATTTTGTATTTTATTTAGAGACAGGGTCTCACTGAGTTGCTTAGGGCCTTGCTAAGTCACTGAGGCTGGCTTTGAACTCGCGATCCTCCTGCCTCAGCCTCCCAAGTGCTGGGATTACAGGCGTGCGCCACCGCGCCCAGCTACGTGTATTCTCTTGTAAGTTAAAGGAGATTGTGGCCTTCTGGTCATTTTAGATCATTAGGGCCACTCACTAAAAGGTCTTCCCACAGCTACTCCGCCTCCTGTGGTCCCTCTTACACTTGGTGCCAGGGTCACCATTTAAAACCTAACTCTGGGCTGGGGCTGTAACAGTGGTAGAGCTCTTGCCTCACCCATGCAAGGCACTGGGTTTGACCCTCAGCACCACATAAAAATAAATAAACAAAGATATGGTGTCCATCTATAACTAAAAAGTGTTTAAAAAACCCCCAAAACCTAAATACCCTGGAGCTGGGGGTATAGCTCAGCTCATAATATGTGCTTAACACATCCATCGCTCTGGGTTCAATCCCCAGGTACTGGGGGTGGGGTGGGGACAAAAACAATCCAACCATGTCAGTCTCTTGCCTACAAATTCTTCAGTGGCTTCTCTTTGCTCACTGGGCCTGCAAGGCCCTCTGTGCCTCAGGACCTGGCACACAGAGGGACAATGGAGAGAGACAAGAACAGCATCAAGCACTTTACACTGTCATTTCAGCCAGGAGGCAAAGGAGAAACCAAGGCTCTGAAAGATGAAATGATTTGACTCAGGTCAACTGTTGAGTTAGATGCAGGGATTGAACCCAAGTATGCCTGATTTAAAATGTACAAGCCAGGCATGGTGGCGCACGCCTGTAATCCAAGCGACTTGGGAGGCTGAGTCAGGAGGATCGCGAGTTCAAAGCCAGCCTCAGCAACTTAGCGAGACCCTAAGCAACTCAGTGAGACCCTGTCTCTAAATAAAATACAAAAAAGGGCTGGGGATGTGGCTCAGTGGTGGAGTGCTGCTGGGTTCAATCTGGTACCAAAAATAAATAAATAAATAAATAAAATGTACCCAGTGCTTCCGGGGAGAGGAACAGGGGTGGGGGATGCACTGAGAAATCCTACAAATGTCCCAAAGATGATGGGTGGGGCCCTGAGGGCAATGAGGACTTTTCTAGAGTGAGATAAAGAGAAGCCATGAGACCCAGACCCAGCAAATATTCAGACTGCTCTTGGGCTCTTAGGCCTAGAGAAGGCCAGGAACTTAGCCAAAGTTATAGTCTCACAGTGGCAGAGGTAGGACTTGAATTCTTAACAGGTCAGGTTTCTGATGCCCTGTTGAGAGATTGGCTAGACACAGCTTCAAGGCCTGAATAAAGACAATTATGTTTCAGGCCAAGGGCTGTGGCCATGCCTGCAATCCCAGCGGCTCAGGAGGCTGGAGCAGGAGGATCTTGAGTTCAAAGTCAGCCTCAGCAAAAGCGAGGCCCTAAGCAAGTCCATGAGACCCTGTCTCTAAATAAAGTACAAAATAGGGGTGGGGATATGGCTCAGTGATCCAGTGCCCTGAGTTCAATCCCTGATATAAAAAAAAAAAGACAGTTATGAGGGGGTGGGGGAAGGAAAAATAGTAGACTGAGACATATACCCTATGTATATATAAGATTATATGAATCGTATGAATCTACATTGTGGAAAAAAAAGATATATTCGCTGCTGTATAATTATATCCAAATGGGTTGTACTGCCATGTATAATTAAAAAGAACCGATAAAAAAAACAGAGCATCAAAAAAAAAAAAGACAGATAACTGTCTTAGAAGACAGTGTAGCATAGTGGTTGCTTCCTGGTTAATTTTCCTGGCTGTATTATGTACCAGCAGTGTAAATTGGGAAAATCCCTCTGATTTCTCTATGCCACTGTTTTTTCAGTTTTCAACAGGGAACCTTGAACTGGTATTTATGAAACCTATGACCCAAGCCTGGTGTGTAGTACACCCTCGGAGTCCATGTTAGCTTTCTTCATTGTTGTCTAGATCTGGGAGCCGTGATGGGCTGGCTGGAGAGACAGGGGCTGTTTGCAGGAGGAGAACTACTGTTCAGGGGGAGCCTCTCTGTGTGCCTGTCTCCACACCACCCCTCTCTGAGTTCTGAAAATCTCTGGGAAGCTTCTAGGCTCTGAGGAAAGAAATGGCTCTGGGGGCAGGGATGGGGAGTTTCAGGCAAGCCCATCATGTCTAAAGAGGAGGGGTGGAGTTACAGAGGCTTGGAGGGGACAATTCTGCCCAGAAGCATCTCTCTCCAAAGACACTCCACTGAAAGTGGCCATTACTGAGTACCCAGAAATGTCACTTACTGTGGGTACCTAAATGGTAAACGTGGAGAGATGGGATTGAAAAATGAAATGAACTTCACATTTTGTATGCATGATTTCTTATTTTTTTCTGTGCTGGGCTGAAACTCAGGGCCTTGCACATGCTAGGCAAGTCTCTAACACTGAGCCACATCCCCAGCCCCTTTTGATGGCTGATAAGTTAGAACGGCTCTTCTCTCCATGACTCTTCTCACCTTCTACACCCAGGTGAAGCCTACTGGTGAGAACTCGGACCTTTGAGGAACACTGACTTCTGGGATGGAGTCATGAAGCCTAAGCCCTGCCATGTCCCAGGTGACCAGGGATGCATCTCTTACCAGATGGAAGCCTCAGCTTTCTCATCTGCAAACTGGGATGCTGATGAGACCTAACTCAGTGATGCTGTAAGGGTTAAATGAGATACTTTTTTTTTTTTTTTTTTTGCAGTGCTAGGGATTGAACCCAGGGCCTTGTGCTTGGAGGCAGGCACTCTGCCAACTGAGCTACATCCCCAGCCCTGAGATACTTCTTAGAAAGCTCTTAGCTCAGTGCCTGGCACAAAGAAAACATACCAAAAATTGAGTGTGATTATTTTTCATTATGGATCCAGTCCTTTCATTTCACAGAAATGTCAGATCAGTTCACATGCAGTGAACAAGAAAAAGTGCCTGTTAGTGTGAAAACACAACCCTATAAGTTATGCTTTGGAGAGTCACATGAATGTAGCCTTGGCCACACGTTGCCATGTGAACATGCCCCTGCAGATACACCAGCTGAGGGTCCTGTAATGTAGCTGAGTGTGAATCGGCCACCATGGTGTGCACCATCACCCAGGAAAGGGCCAAACTACGCCGTATTGTTAGTGCCAGAGGTAGGAACAGACGTTGGCCTTGCTCACAGGAACCTGTGAAAAAATCTGTTGACAAGGGTCAGAAAGAGCCCAAGCCCACTGCTTCCCAGGTACCACCCGCCATAACTGCTGCAAATGTATTTGCCACCAACACTTTGAGGAATGTTCTATGTGCCTTCCTCTTGTCAAGGATCACAGAAAGTCTGAGACCTTACCCCACTTGTGAGCTGGCAAGTTAGCTTACCACAAGTTCAAAGATTCTGGCAGAAGACACGAGATTCCTGGGTCAGAGACAAAGGACTTTATCACAGCATGGCAAACAGCATGAGCAGCAGCATGTCAACCGCAGTTCCCCTTGTCCTAAAGTCCCTTGGGGTGATGCTGATGGGCTCAGACTTGGTGGCCGCATGTGGAGTAGATTGTAGTATGGATGAAAACTAAGCTTAGGGGCCCAAGCTGGTAAGCATGTCTATCCCTTGCTCTAGAGGGAGACACTGTCTCCATCTTTCATGGCTCTTCATTATGTAGTCATCTTTGAAAAGAGAACCAGACCAAAGCCAATCAGGGCCTCACTTGCAAAATGTGCAGAAACTCAAGAGGCTCGTGGAGAATTGTCTTAAAGTAATATCCACTCCTCACTTCTACAGCAACTTGGCTTTTGATGAATTTTCCCATGAGTAAACTACTCTGTTGGTGAATAGTAATTTGATCAACAGGAGCTGAAACCTTTTTTCCCCCAATTTGACACATACAACATTTAATTGAGCCGGGTGCAGTGGCGCACACCTGTAATCCCAACACTTGGGAGGCTGAGGCAGGAGGATCACAAGTTCAAAGCCAGCCTCAGCAACTCAGTGAGACCCTGTCTCTAAATAAAATACAAAATAGGGCTGGGGATGTGGCTCAGTGGTGGAGTGCCTCTGAGTTCAATCCCCAGTACCAAACAAACAAACAAACATTTACTTGAGGCTGCTGTGGACAGGCCTTCAAGCAGTAGGATGAGGCTAACTTAGAGTTCTGACTTCAACCATGTCACCAGGATCCCAGGTGAGCAAATCTATAAAGCGTCAGACCTACCTTAGCAAGCCAGGTGGCTTCCTCCTCAAGTCTCTGCATGGACCCCTCCACTAGGCCTGAAGCACTGACCAACCCAGGTACAACAGGATAAATTAACTGCATAGACTATCTTGGCCCACGGGAAGAAGCGCAGGGAGATTCTATCAACCATAACAATCTTGTCCAGTGAATGGCCAAGAGCCCTAACCCACTGCTGGGCCAAGGTGGTGATTGCTTTGGCTAAAATCAGGGACAAATTCCAAGACACTGCTTTCAGGAGAGAGGCAAGTTAATACTTGACTTCCACATAAGTAGTAGAGTCTGGTAGGGAGCGATTCATGGCACTTATGGGAAGAAACATGGAGTCATCCCAACCAAGTGGGAGCTACATCACTTGGGGGGCATGGATTGATAGTGCCTCCGGTGTGAGCTGGGAGGGCTCCTAGTCCATTTGAATAATTGAGTCTAGCCCTTATTTTGGGAAGGTCTAACTGAGAGCCATCAGTCAACCTGTCCTGTTTGTCAATGCCACTACCCCATGAAATGACTAGGTGCTGGCCATGGGAATGAGGCTGGGGACAGCACGTGTAGGTATTAGTGTTTATGTGGGAGGTACAGGAGCCAAGACCACCTCTGTCCTTTCCCATCACTTGGGAAGGCTAAGCAGAGTAACAATCAAACCCCTGACACAGCCATCCATGGTGGACAATGGCAGACAGCAGTCCGTCCAATTTAAGGCGCTTGCACCAGTCTGGGAGAGGAGAAGCACGGGTTCCCCTAGCAGGGAAGTTTTCAGGGAATGCAGGTTGGAAAGACAGAGACAATATCTCTCCTTCTCCCACATCCCCAGGGTCTGATCTGTCCCTTCCCAGGCACCAAAGCTGTCACTCTCTCTTCTGCCACAAAAGTTATCTATCCCGTTTCAGTAGCTGGAACTTCAGCCCTCTTCCCAATCATCTTCTACTTAGACCTTTCACCTGAAAGGGTCAGATATGAAAAGGACAAGGGCATTTTTATCAAACTGATAGGGACACATTCTGTCCCCACTTAGCATGTGGACCACTGTTTGTGTGTGGCAGGGAATGTTGAGGGACTCTGAGAGAAGTGACACAGCCAAGGACTGCAGTTATTCCTTTGATCTCAGGCACATGTCAGCAAGAGAGTTCTGGTGGCCTGAACCATAATTAAGTTTGAATCTTGCAGGACACAATAGTGCACACCCACCTGTAATCCCAGCAACTTGGGAGGCTGAGGTAGGAGGATCACAAGTTTGAGGCCAGCCTTAGCAACTTAGCAAGACCCTGTTTCAAAATAAAAAATAAAAGAAGGACCGAGGATGTAGCTCAGTGGTAAAGTGCCCCTGGATTCTATCCCCAGTAACACACACGCGCACACACACACACACACACACACACTTGAATTTTCTAGGCTCCCAGTTGACTAGGCTGCTACCTGGGAGTCACCAACAAACCTGGCCTGAAATTGACGGTAGGGGGAAGAAAGAAGCATCATATCCAGGTATGGTGAGTATAGAACCTGGAATTTTCAAAGTTGTTCTAGGTAAACCTCCATCCTCACATTCCAATCATTATGAAGGATGTGGCCAAGGATGGTCCCATCCTGGCGACAGCTGCATTCGGTAATTAGATCGCCTCACCAAGATGTGGGAACTAGGATGGAGAGCTGGAACTCTTCCTGGGTTGATTTTTGCGGAGGCTATTTCAGAGCTCAGCAGGGGCTGGTGGGAACATGGTCCACCTTGACTATCAGCCTGCTCGTGAGAGAAACAGATAACTTTTGGTAGAAATCGCAAGTCAGGCCTGGAGCGGTAGCCTCTGCTTCAGAAGCACAGAATCCTTTCCTTTACACCTGCTCTAGGATGGCGAGTATGCTGCCCGTCAGGTATGGTGGTGGATCCAGGCAGAAATGGAGAAAATCCAGGTGGTGCAGCACGATCCAGGGGTGAGCCACGATCAACAGCTCGATTCCACTCATTGTCAGCCTCTGACGGGCCCTTCACACAGGCGTCTATGGGAATGACGGTCTGAGCAGCTGTGCTGTTTCCGTGATTAGTTGCAGTTTGCTGAGAGCCTTGCTCTAGTGTTGGGCAGTGTTCTCATGACCGACTTTGTCCATTTCACAGCTGGGAGACCGCAGGACTCAGCGGCCACAGCCTCAGTGCTTTCCATCTGCACCAGTGGCTGGCCTGGGCCCCAGGGGGTCTGTCTCTTGCTAAAAGCTTGTCAATTTTGTTGGTCTTTTCGAAGAACTATCTTTTGGATTAGTTGACTTTCCTTTCACTTGATTTTCCCCATCACTTTTCTATTCTCTGTTTCACTTATTTCCACTCGAATCTTTATTATCCTTCCTTCTACTTGTTTTTGGTTTGTTCTTCTAGTTTCTTAAGGTGAAACATTACCTTATTGATTTGAGATCTTTTTTTCCTTTTTCAATATAAACATTAGCAGCTATAAATTTCCCCCTAAGCACTGCGTTTCATAAATTTTGCTACACTGTGTTTCATTTTAATTAATCTGAGTGTTTTCTAATTTCCTGTGTGATTTCTTCTATAGCCCCTTGGTTGTTTAGGAGTATGTTGCTTAATTTCTATGTACTTAAAATTCCCCAGATCCTCTTCTGTTATTGATTCATTTTGTTCCATCATGGTCTGCGAATATACTTTGTAGGAGTTCAATCTTTTTCAATGTAGAGAGTTTTCAAACCTCACACATGGTCTATCCTGGAGAATGTTCCATGTGCACTTCAAAAGAATACAAATTCTGTGTGGAGTGTTCTATAGGTGTCTGTTAGAACATTGTTTGACGTCTGCTTGACTTGCATAGCTATGATTTTATTTATTTATTTATTGATTGATTGATTGATTGATTGATTGTACTGGGGATTGAACCCAGGGGCACTCCACCACTGAGTCACATCCCCAGCCCCATTTTGTATTTTATTTAGAGACAGGGTCTCACCGAGTTGCTTAGGGTCTCACAAAATTGCTGAGGCTGGCTTTGAACTCGCGATCCTCCTGTCTCAGACTCCCTAGTGCTGGAATTACAGGCGTGTGCCACCGAGCCCTGCTGATTTTTATTTTTTAAAGGAAGTGCTTATGGGAAAATTTATAGCTGTTAATGTTTTTGTTGAAAAAAAAAAAGATCTCAAATAAATAACCTAATATTTCACCTTAAGAAACTAGAATAATGGGCTGAGGCTTTAGCTTAGTGGCAGAGTGCTTGCCTAGCATGTGTGAGGCACTGGGTTCAATCAATAGCACCACAAAAAAAAAAAACAAATAAAATAAAGGCATGCTGTCTATCTACAACTACAAAAATTTTTTAAAAAAAGAAACTAGAAGAACAAACCAAAACAAGTGGAAGGAAGGACAATAAAGGAAGGATAATAAATAAGTAAAATGAACAAAGTGATAGGGAAAATCAACTAATCCAAAAGTTAGCTCTTCAAAAAGACCAACAAAATTGAAACTTTTAGCTGGAGGCTGACCCACTGGAGCCCAGGCCAGCCAATGGTACAGACCTCGCAGCTGCAGTTGGAAAGCGATGTGTCTGTGGTTGGTGACTCCTGAAGTCTCCCAAAGGTCAAACCGTCGTTAATAAGAACACTGCCAAACAATAAGCCGTGATGGGGTCTTTCTGTCCTGTTGTTGTAATCAGATCTCTTAGGTTTTCACCTGGTTTTATTATTTTTATTTTTTATTTTTTGGAACCAGGGATTGAACTCAGGGGCACTCGGCCACGGAGCCACATCCCCAGCCCTATTTTGTATTTTATTTAGAGACAGGGTCTCACTGAGTTGCTTAGGGCCTTGCTAAGTTGCTGAGGCTGGCTTTGAAATCGAGATCCTCCTGCCTCAGCCTCCCAAGTGCTGGGATTACAGGCGTGCGCCACCGCGCCCGGCTTCACCTGGTTTTAATATAAGGGCTGGGAGTTTATCTACAGTGGTGGAACTGATCACAAGACTTTATCTAAATTTTGGGGGTCTCTCCATCTCTGGTGGTCACCTTTATCAGCATTGTAAGGGCAAACCAGAGCAGAAAGAGCCTAAGAGTAATCAATGTCCCATCTATGCTTTTGGATTAGATTTTGTCCATCTCAGCGAACTTTCCTTAAGAGTCAAAGTTCCCCTTAATGGATCCCTACAGCCTCCAGGACTTACTGGAAAAAATAACTCTGAGACTCTTTACTGTGATCTTGAAATGGATAGAAGTTTGTCCTTTTTTTTTTTCTTTTTTAAAAATTTTGTGGTGCTGGGGATTGAACCCAGGGTTTTGTGCATGCAAGGCAAGCACTCTACCAACTGAGCTACATCCCCAGCCCAGAAGTTTGTCATCATAGGTAGGGCAGAGCTGTACAATGGCCCAGCTGTTGCCATTCTTTCTTTTTTTCTTTTTAAATATTTTTAAAATTGTCAATGGACATTTATTTATTTATTTATATGTGGTGCTGAGAATTGAACCCAGTGTCTCTCACATGCCAGGCAAGTGCACAACCCCAGCCCCTGGTGCCATTCTTTCTTTCTTTCTTTCTTTTTTTTTTTTTTTTTTTGGAACCAGGGATTGAACTCAGGGACACTCAGCCACTGAGCCACATCCCCAGCTCTATTTTGTATTTTATTTAGAGACAGGGTCTCACTGAGTTGCTTAGGGCCTCGCTAAGTTGCTGAGGCTGGCTTTGAACTCGAGATCCTCCTGCCTCAGCCTCCCAAGTCGCTTGGATTACAGGCGTGCGCCATTCTTTCTTAACTAAGCATCATGTGTCCTGCCTATCAGCTCCAAAGTGAACCGGCCAAAATTCTAACGAGTCATCCAGTTTCTGTCCATAGTGGTGGTAAATTTTCCTCCATCTGCATTTAGTGTGCACATGCTGTCTGAAAGGGGATGGAAACTTCTGTATTTCCAGGATGAGTCTTAGTACTGCTTGTTACAATGAGGCAGACCTACAGCTGACTGGGAGGAGCTATCCCTCATTCCCCAACCCCACCCAGAGAGAGGAGTAATGACCAGGGAAATGTCTGGCAGTTGACTCTGAACCTACTTTGTGCTAACTGGCCTATAAGCAACTACCTAATTCTTCATGAAAAAAAGTTGAAAACTTTTATTGCCCAGTTGGTCATACAATTTGGTCAACATGCATGCTACAAATTCCCTGTTCTTCCTCCAAAACCTGTTAATCAGCCCATGAGATCCTCATCTTTCTTCTTACAAAAAGCCACATTGCCAACATTGTCAAGAAGCATGGTGCTTGCTTTGGCAACACGTATACCAACACTGGAATGATACAGAGAGGATGGGCATGGCCTCTATGCAAGGATGACGTGCAACTTCATGAAGTGTTCCATGGTTCAGAATTTATTAAAGAATCTTTAACTTAAAAAAAGAACTGAGACCAAAGATTTTTACCCTTTTGGGGGGTATGTTTTTGTTTCAGGAGGGTGCTTGGGATTGAACCCAGGTCCTTGGGCATGCTAAACACATGCTCGACACCTCATCCCTTTACCCAACCCTACAAATTAGTTAGACTGACACAAGTTCATGAATGCTGGCAAAAGACACAAGACTTCTGGGTCAGAGACAAAGGACTTTATTACAGCACAGCGAGCAACATGAATGTGAGCATATCTGCGTCACTTCCCCCTTCCAAGTCTAATGAACGCACTGCAGATGGACCTGCTGGGATGCCTACACAAGGTGGGTTGTATTACAGAGAACCCAGATCTTTTATAATGGGCTGTGGTATAGCAGCCCTTTGCTGTAGAGGGGGACATTATTTCTACAGTCTAAGGCTGTACACTACAAAAACATCCTTGAAAATATAATCCAGAATAAGAGTGCCTATTCTATGTCTGTGCTGCTGCATAAACCGAGACTGGCAGAGAAGTCTCCTAGTACTCCTCTCTCACACCTCCCCACTAAACCCTCACAGAACCCTGCCAAGTAAGCATGAGTGGCCCTGTTTTAAGAGGAGTAGTTGAAGTCTAGAAAGGTGAAGTCAATTACTCCAGGTGACAGAGCCAGTAAGCAGAAGATCTAGGATCAAACTCAGGCCTGCCTGATTCTAGGCCTGTGCCTTGTCCCTCCTAGAGTGGATCTTGAGGCAAGGAGCGGTCCTGAGAGAGGAAGGGGTTGAGCAGTGGGAGAGGAAGATGTGGGAATAGTAGAAAGAAGTGAGGGGGGGGGGAAAGGACTTGATTCCTACAACCCTGGAGACCATAATAAGGACTTTGGACTTCTGTTTAAGTGAAATGGGGAGATGCCAGGTTGTTCTGAGCCAAAATAACACGCTGTACGTTTTAAAAGAATTACTCAAGTTTCCTGCTCCGTGAAACAGTGACAGCTTCAAGAGTTGTAGGAACTGCAACAAGAGGAGAAAATGAAAGGGACAAAGTGGGAGGATAAACGACCAGTTGATGCCAGACAGAGCAGGCAGGTGAGTGGGTCTTGATGGTGACACAGAGGGTACACTGGGAATTCAGGACTGGGCTGGAGCTGGAGGCAGTAATGGCCTGGAGATTCTGTGTACAGGCTGGACTCCAGGAGATGGAACAGTTCCTATAGTCAGTCTGGCAGAAAGGACTCGGGGAACAGGCAGAGTCATGTACATTGGTGCCCAGGAGCCTGTTGATGACTGAGAAAGAGGGACATAGCGCTCCCCTAGGAGGCAGCAAGGATGAAAAATTGGCAGTGCCAGGGGATCCAGCAGGAGGAAGCTGGGTCTGAAGGGCACTTCAAGTAAGATTGAAGAAAGCATGTTTTGTCCAGGGAAGAAAGAGGCTGCCGGTGAGATTATAGGGGTCTAGTCCTAACTCCTTCTTCACTGTCCTGGTTTACAGCCTCCAGATCCAGCAGGCTGCACATCTAGGGACCCTGTCTGCCTCATCTGGCTTCTCCCAACCTAATAAGGGGGAGAATGCACAAGGGCAAAGAACATGAAAGAAGGAGGGGAATCACAAAGACCAAAGTTCAGGGAGCACTGGCAACTTTAACTTGAAATCCACTGAAGAAAAACCTAACCGTCACAAGCATATGCAGTAAGTCCCCATCCCCACCCCACAGCAGCGTGGCTGGACCCTGAACTGAGCATGCCCAGTACAAAGCGTTTTTCTGTCAGCAAACTATTGAGGGCATAAACTTAAAAAAAAAAAAAAAAAAAAAAGTCTGCTTAGGAACAGGCTTTGCATCAGTCCCAGTAGGAGTCCCGGGTCTTGAGACTCGGTGGGGGTGGGGTGCGTGACAGACTTGGAGCCCCGGACGTGCAGAAGGGGAGGGGTCTTGAAATAAGCAAAATGCGACAATGATCCCCGCCTGGCGTAACCTGAGGGTCCAAGTGAGCACTGAGGCCAGTGGAGGCTCCGCGCGCGCGCGCAACCACGGTGGCGGTGCCGCCGGCACCCGCCTCAACCTGTGCGGAAAGGACAGCCCCAAGTCAGGCGGAGGCCAGCGAGGACTTCTCGAACCAAGAGGTCCCCTCCATCCGCGGCGGGCAGTCACTCCCAAGTCCTGCGTCGCAATCAGGGTTTCCCGGAGCCGCCCCTCCAGCTTCTGTCGGCTGGGTTCCGGCTGAGACGTGCCTCCCGGGTGGGGTCAAGGCTGCAGCTGACACGCCCCACTGTGGGCAGAAGGCGGTCTGAGGACCCCTGGGAGGCGTCACTTCCGCCCTCAGTCTCAGGCCCGTGCGGAAGGGGCGGGGCGCGGCCAAGGCGCGCTGCTTGTGCGACATTTCCGGTGAGCCCAGCGGCGACAACGGCAACATGGCCCTGAACGGCGCTGGTGAGGACTTGGGCTGCGGGGGCCTGTGGCTGCGGGGCGCGGGAGCCTGCCCGCTCCGGCAAGATCCCGGTCCCTTGTGCCTGTCTTCCCCAGAAGTCGACGATTTCTCCTGGGAGCCCCCGACTGAGGCAGAGACGAAGGTGCTGCAGGCGCGACGGGAGCGGCAGGATCGCATCTCCCGGCTCATGGGCGACTACCTGCTGCGCGGTTACCGCATGCTGGGCGAGACGTGCGCGGACTGTGGGGTGAGGAGAGGCTCGCGCGAATGGCCGGCGATGGGGTCGCGGGCAGGCCGCATGGCCCGTTCTCAGCCCCCCTCTTTGGACCCCATCGCCCCTCTTCTCACCCTATCCCGTGTGCTTTCTGGTCCAGACGATCCTCCTCCAAGACAAACAGCGGAAAATCTACTGCGTGGCTTGTCAGGAGCTCGACTCAGACGTGGATAAAGATAATCCGGGTGAGGGGTCGGGTGTGCTTGGTGGGGAAGCATCCTAGTGGTAGATGCCCAGAACAGTAGGCCTGGGAGGTGACAGTGGAGGCTGTAGGTGGGCAGAAATAAGGTGCTTTCTCCTTTAGGCTCTGGAGAGGACCATTCATTAAGAACACTAAGCACCTGCTGTTCCCACACTGCGGGAGAGTCTGAGCTCAATCAGGCACAGTCTCCATGGGCCCAAGAAGTCAGGGCATGAATAACTGATACAGAAATAGAAAGTGGGTTGGGCCTGGGAGTGTAGCTCAATGGTAAAGCGCTTGCCTTACAGGCCCAAGGCTCTGGGTTCAGTCCCCAGCATAGGATTTTTTTTTTTTCTTTAAAGGCAGTAAAAAGCACAAATAGAGGGTTCCCAGGTGCGCCAGTCATTCTGACCATTCCACCCACTCTCTTCCCCTTTTAGCTCTGAATGCCCAGGCTGCCCTCTCCCAAGCTCGGGAACACCAGCTCTCCTCTGCCACAGAGCCGCCCTCTGGCCCTAGGCCCACACCTCAGCCCCCAGTTCCCCGACCGGAGCATTGTGAGGGAGCTGCAGCAGGGCTCAAGGCAGCCCAGGGGCCACCTACTCCTGCAGCAGCTCCAAATGCAGATGTGGTGGCTTGCACACAGGCAGCCCTCATGCAGAAGCTCACCTGGGCCTCAACTGAGCTGGGCTCCAGCACCTCCCTGGAGACTAGCATTCAGCTGTGTGGCCTTATCCGGGCATGTGCTGAGGCCCTGCGCAGCCTGAAGCAGCTGCAGCACTAAGATCCCCCCTTCCCCTCCCCCAGAAAAACCCTCTAGAAAAGTCGCTGCTCCTGTGTGGTTTGTTCTCTTCTGGGTTCTAAATGTGCATGCCAGCCCCAGCTCCACTCATCTTTTTCCTACTTTTGGCCTCTCATCCTATACTCTCCCCGCTCCCCTGAAAGATGAGTCGAGTTTATTTCTGCAGTCAGGATGAGGGGCGGGTAGAGGGCTGTGTGGTACCCCCTTTCTGAGGAGGACATCGCCTCCTTAAAGGCAGGAGCAAGAGGGCTGGACCACTAGTTTTGTCTCTGGCTGCACCCTCCTCCCCCAGCCAGCTAAGCCACTCATTCGTGACCTGTGAGATTTGGGGTTCCATCCCCCTGGTAGCTTCTCCTCCCTCTCTTAAGCATCCTGGTTCTATCACGCTGCCCCACCTCGTGCCCACCCCATTACTCAGTCACTGACAGAGACTGTAGGAACCCCAACATTACACGTTAAGAGCCAAGCATGGATTTGCCCCAGTATCTTGAGCCCCACTTTTAGAACCTTTCCCTTGGGAGGGTCATTGTGCAGAACACTGTGGGGACGGGCGGCAAAAAAACTGCAACGAAACACGCCTGCCCCTTTTGACCTCCTTGTTTCCCGCTCCTCTTGTGTGGATGCTCCTGTTTTCACTCGGCTTTGCGCTACGCGGTCCCACCGCGGGTTGCCCTTTTAAGAGAGGCCCTGCCCATGCGGAGGGGTGGGGCAGGGGCGGAGTCGGAGGAGCCAGGGAAGGAACAAAGCGCGGCCTGCGGGTGGCGACTGTGCTGGGCCGGCCCGGCCGCGAGGTGCTGAGCCTGCGGCGGCGGCCCGGACAGAGTGTTGCGGGGAGGGAGGTGACATCGTCCTCCGCACCGGCCCGGCGATGAACGGGCTGCCCTCGGCTGAGGCGCCGGGCGGCGCGGGCTGTGCCCTAGCTGGGCTCCCGCCACTACCGCGCGGCCTGAGCGGCCTCCTCAACGCGAGCGGGGGCTCGTGGCGGGAGCTGGAGCGCGTCTACAGCCAGCGCAGCCGCATCCACGACGAGCTGAGCCGCGCCGCCCGCGCCCCGGATGGGCCCCGCCACGCCACCGGCGCCGCCAGTTCGGGGCCAGCCGCCGGCCCGCGTCGCCCGGTCAACCTCGACTCGGCACTAGCCGCGCTGCGCAAGGAGATGGTGAGTGGGTGGGCGCCGCGGCGGGAGGGTCCCTCGAGAGGCGGCGGACTGGGTCTCAGGTCCCGCAGAAGGCATTGGAGTCATGGGGTTTGTAACAGTGATTAGTAACAGCCACACATGACAACAGTTACTATGTATTTTTAAATATTTTACTCACTTTACCTCATTTCATCCTCCTTAAAGGCAGGAGCAAGCGGGCTGGACCACTAGCCTGGTCTTTTATTACCCCATTTTACAAATGAGCGTCAATGACTTGCTTAAAGTCTCATAGCTTGCAGGTGCCTTCTGTTGTTCCCCAGAACTTTCACGGAGGAAGGCTAGGAAAGATTGGCTAGGGTTGTGACCTGGGCTGGGGGCTTGGGATTCCAGGAGAGCCCACTGTCAGTTGTCTGCAGGTGGGATTAAGGCAGCTGGACATGTCGCTGCTGTGCCAGTTGTGGGGCCTGTACGAATCAATCCAGGACTACAAACACCTGTGCCAAGACCTGAGTTTATGCCAGGACCTGTCATCCTCCCTGCACTCGGACAGCTCCTACCCACCGGATGCCGGCCTCTCTGATGATGATGAGCCTCCTGATGCCAGCCTGCCCCCTGACCCACCACCCCTCACTGTGCCCCAGACACACAATGCCCGAGATCAGTGGCTGCAGGACGCCTTCCACATCAGCCTCTGAAGAGCTGGGTGGGTGGGAATGCACCCATGCAGAAGGCTCAAAACTCGCCCTTGAGCAAGTCCTCAGAAGACAGTGCCTGCTCTTCCGCCTGTACCACCTCACTTCTCAGGAGAGCCAGGCATATGCCCCTCTGGCAAAATGCCAACCCTCTCCTGGTTGGCTGACACTGGGTGGGCACCCGGGTTGCCCATGGTACTGGGCCTCCTCTTCTCCCACATACGTGCACCTCCAGCTTGGCAATGGGGCCCAAAGTATCTTGCACTCTCCTTGGCATCACTGGGATTGGGATGAGTGCCTGGCTTCCATCTTTTTTTCATCTTTTGCTACTACTGGCAGCTGCTGGCTCAGGGGCATCCCACCTCCAGTCCCTGGGATCCGCTGCCCTGGATAAGGGCCTCAGGACCCATGCCTGCACCTATCCAAGGCCATAAAAGGCTAAGGCCCCATGCTGGATATTTAAGTTTAGGAGCCAGCCTCTGGGCTGGTAAGTAAATAAATAAATACTCTCGAGTTACTGTGTCCTGATTGCCTGCTCTGGGGCCGGAATGTAGCGACTTCTGACAAGTGAGGCTCACACTTCGCCGGCAGGTGGCGTGCGAGACCCCGAGTGAAAAGCTTACCGGCGGCGGGTGCGAATCGTTCTCCCCGGGGCGGAGTTGGGAGCGTTCCAGGCTGGCCGAGCCTGGCTCCGCAGCTGTAGGACTGCGGTGGAGTCACTTCCCCTCTCCCTCTGGCGGCCTTCTCGCCCAGCCCCCCTTTCCCCGTCGCTTTGGGCTTTTCTGGCCCTTCGGGAAGGAAGGAGAGGGAGCCGCCCATCTTGAGGAGAGAAACTTTCCACCTCCTTGGGGGCGGAGTTGGTGCAGCACAGGAAATGGGTGGGCCGGAGCCCGCGGTCCGGGGGGCCCCTAGTCAGAGAGGGGAAAGCTCCAGGAAGGCCTTGGAGGTAGTTCCTGGTGGGTGTGTGAAAAGAGCTGTGGAGGCCGAAGGGAGTGTGGTTTCGTCCTCCCTTGAGTCCAGACAAGCCAGGAGATGGGACTGGGCCCCAAGCCTTCACCGACAGTCAGCGTTGGCGAAGAGGAATTGGGGTCCCAGACACCCCATCGCACACTCAGTCTCACAGATGGCCCAGCTCCCCTGCTACCCCCACACTTCACACTAAGAACTTTCCTGTAAGGCTCTTCCCCTTACTCCGGAAACCCAGGACCACGATACTGGGACAAAGCCCTAGCCCGGTGTCAAGCCCACCGGAAGACGCCTGCACATTCTCCAGGTTGCACACTTTAGGCTTGCAGGCGGCTCACCCATACTCTGTGGCACAGTCATTTGCCTCCTGGAGTTGCAACCCAGCTGGTACTCCTGGCAGATCAGATGTCCTGATCAAACCAAGTACCAAGCACCAGGGTTCCATCCATTCACAAACTTGACAGGGCGGAACGCAGGCAGGCGGGAGGAAACACTGATGTATTGCCCCAGGCCAGTTCTCTTAACTCAGGTTTTACCTGTGCAGAGCTCATGCCCTGCTGGGCTGGTGGGTAGGTGATAAGACTAATTTAGGTGTTAAGGCTGCAGCTGAAGTGGGAGGGGCCGAGGGGTGCGTGTCCAGGGGAGGGAAAGTAAACAAACATAACATACAGGCACAGCTCACTTTTTGTCTTGTCGATGATAACGGATTTCATTGAATGAGACCTGTCAAAATTAGCCAGGCTCTGTGATAAATGCTTTCTGAGGTTTCATCCCAATGACTCTATAAAAAAGACAAAACTATAATTATCCCCATTTAACAGACGTTAAAACTGAGGCTGAGTGTTAGTGCTTCACCCAAGTTCACACACTGGGTTGGAAGTCAGGATCTGAACCTCCAGCAGCTTGTGGGAGGTCAAGGCTGTCTTCCTTCTAACGGCTGCGGGGCCTGGCCGTGAAAGACTGGGGAATGGGTGCTGCCCACAGACAGGGCTACCGAGGTCAGTCCCTAATTCCACTTGCTCCTTCCTGCTCTGGTTGCGGGGTGGATGGCAGCAGGAGTCTGCCACGCCAGAGTTGGGAACTTCTGAATCCGGCTCAGACTCTCAGGAAGACCCGGAACAAGTCCCTTCCGCTTTCTGAGTCTCGTTTTTCCTAGCCTGTGAAATGGGGTCACGGGTAAGAAAGGGCCACAGGCAGGAAGGGAGGCGGCCGGGACAGCACTCCTCGGGGGCGGCACCAAGTTGCCGGACCCCATCCGGCGCGCGAGTCCACGCCGCCTCTGCGCGCACCAAACCGGTACTCCTGTCGCGTGTCACAACCCCCCACCCCCAGCCCCCGCGCGCGGGTCGCAGCTCTAGGCCCCGGAAGCCGGGTCGCTCCGCCCCCCGCGCTCCTGCCCCGGCTCCCGCCCCGCGCCCGGGCCCCGCCCGCCCTCCGACGGGGGTGCGGCTCCAGGAAACGGCGCGCTCGCCGCTCCGCTCTCCTGCCAGCCCGGCGCGCCTCCGACCACCCCGCCGACTCAGCCAGACCATCGGGCGGTGGCGGGGAGAGCAGCCCCGCGTCTGAGCCTCGAAGACTTCCGCACGGACGGGGCGGGCGGCGCGGACAGCAGCCTCGGCGACCATGGGGACCCGGACCGGGCCAGCGATCGCGGGCCAGCGGGAGCCCCGGGCCTGAGAAGTGGGCAGCAGGAGCGGCGGGGGCCATGACCTCGGTGTGGAAACGTCTGCAGCGCGTGGGCAAGCGGGCCGCCAAGTTCCAGTTTGTGGCCTGTTACCACGAGCTGGTGTTGGAGTGCACCAAGAAATGGTGAGTGGGAGGGAGGCCCGAGGGGCCTGTCCAAGATTGGGGGACGCCATCAGGCCGTTTGAGCTGAGAGACCTCTGCCCCCACTAGCCCAATGACCAAAGGGTCCCCACATCCCAGCTTGGGCCTGGCATCCCAGACTGGGAGGCTCAGAAGTGCCTTGCAACTTGTGGGACCCCTAGTGTTGGGGGTGCGAGAGCCTTCTTGGGGCTGGAGTCAGGGCCTGGAAGCCTGAGAATCCCTCTGTGCCCACAGTTTCCTTGGCTGTGGTCAGGACTCGGGGAGGGAAGCTGGGGGGTTTGGGGCCAGAGAGGTGGTTCAGGGCAGCCCTGGACAAGTTGCAAGTTTTGCGGTCCCCAGGTGGCCAGAGCTGGGGCAGAAAGCTCATGGAACAAAGATGTTGCCCCCTCTTAAGCCCTGCCCTCTTGTTGAGCCAGAAGACATCCCTCCCCTTCAGCCAGAGTGGGCTCTGGGAGGGTGGAAATGTCTCCACAATGTCCTTAAAAGGGGAAACTGAGCGCTTGAGGGATGAGGAGGGAGGCGGGGGCGGCTTAAAGGGGCCTCAGGACCTAGGAGTTGTAGGTCTTTGGGAGAGGGCCTGCAGAGGGCCGGGAAGTAGGGTGAGGGTGTCAGCCCTGCCCCGGACTGCCAGAAGGGCCAGGGGCATCTGGTTCAGGTTCACTTGCCCCCACTGTCAGCTGCCAGGCCCCTGCGTCACACCCTAAATATACGAGCTCGCTGGTGTCAGCTTCCTTTGGCTGGATTAGGGCACAGCTGTGGGGGCCTCACCCGCCCAGCCCAGTGGGGCTAAATTTAGGTTCCCAAAGGGACAGGCTGGGGCAGGAAGAGACCATGGGGTCCTAGGGGAGGGGAGTGAGCCAAGGCTGGGGTCCCTGGGACAACTGACATATCTCTGGCCTTGCTCACACTTGGCAGAGGCCCAGAGAGGATAGAGCCTGACTGGGGTAACACAGCACAGAGCTAGCACTTGAACTCTGGCTCTGGCTTCTGCCCCAGCATCTTGGGTGAGGCCAGGGGGATGCTGGGCATTGTCCTGGACAGCAGGCCAGGGGTGCAGGCAGTGTCATGTGGCTGAGTCATAGGCAGTGGGTAGGTCCTTCTGGGCTTCTTAGCCTGGAGCCCGGGACAGGAAGCTGCCCCTGCCCAGGTCGGAGCTCCCTGGGAGGGTGTGCCTGGCCTGAGTCAGGCTGCCAACCAGGCCCCCGCCCTCCATAGGCACCCCCTGTTTTGCTTCCCCTTTCTGGGAAGGCCTGTGGCTCTCTTTGCTTGGCCATTGCCTGCAGTTTGGGGTTGGGGAAGAGAGCTTAGCTCTGGGCCACAGGGCTCTGGGCTCAGCTGTGGGATCTTACTTGGTGGACCTCTCTGGGCCACAGCATCCCCGGGGTTAATAGGAGAGCCAGTTATCCTGGCTTGGCCTTGGAGGGGGCCGTGCATGGGCCAAACCTGAGCATCCTGACAGGGGCCTGGGGACAGGCAGAGTGCTCTTGGGCTCCTTCACCTGATTGTCCCTCCACCATCTCCATCCTTGGCAGCGTTTGGATGCTAACTCAATTGGGCCCTCTCCCCCAGGCCCAGCCAGGTCAGCTCCACTCCTGGGATTAGGCCCTGGGCTTCGACCCTCCTTCTGTTCTTGCCTCCACACACCCCTGCGTCTCCTGAGTCGGCCCAGCCTATGCTGTTCAGCTTAGATGCCACCTCCTGGAAGTCTTCCCGACTAGGCTCCACTGTTACCATCTTTCTGCAAAGTTAGGGTCTAGGGCTCTGGGTTTAGGGAAGTAGGCTGACCCTCCTTGGGATTCCTGAGCCCAGCAAAGGGCTGAGTGAGGCAGACCCTCAGCATGGGTTCTGTCTAGAACAAGCCCCCCATGCCTCTGGCCTCACCCCCACCCTCTCTGTGCCCCTCCCCAGGCCTCAGGCCCTTGAACTTGCCTTCCTCTCTGCCTGGAGCCCTCTTGCCAGAGAACCCCAAATGACCCACCCTGCCCCACTCACACCTCTGCTCAGACACCCACCTCCTGGCTCTCTCACAATCCCCTGAAGTTAGTTTGCTCATTTATTTTCCTTCTCGCCTTCCTCCACTTCCCTTGTCCTCGGCCCAGAAAGGTCTTGCCTCTCCTTTTTTCCACTCTGTTCCCCAAACTGGGCTGGGTTCATACTGAGTAGTGGGTACTTCACAAATAATTTGCAAGTGAATGGACTTCTTTTCTTCTGAGACTTTGTCTCTCCGCCTGTCTCTGAGTGTGTGTGTGTGTCTTTCTGTCTGTCTGTCTTCTGTGTTTGTCTGCTTTCCCTTTCTTTTTCTCTTGTTGGCACTGGAGATTGAACTCAGGGGTGCCTTTTACCACTAAGCTACATCCCCAGTCCTTTTAATTTTGAGAAAGGGTTTCTCTGAGTTGTTGAGGGTCTTGCTAAGTTGCTGAGGCTGGCCTCGAACTTGCGACTTTCCTGCCTCAGTCTCCTGAGTTGCTGGGATTATAGGCATGCGCCTCTCCTCTTTCTCCATTCTCACTGCTGGTCCATGCTGCCCGGGCCTTTGCCCTTTGCTGGGGCCCCACCCTGCCTCAGCAGCCCCACCCTGCACCCTGTGGCCCCAGATAAGGTACTGCCCAGGCCCTCTCCTAGGGGGAAAGGGACAAGGGCTGGAGGAAGACCCTGAAGGAGGTGGGGAGGGGGAAGAGGAGGAAATGAGGCCCCTTTGTGAGCCTGACTGAGCCCCCTCCTTCACTCTCCCCCCCAGGCAGCCGGATAAGCTGGTGGTCGTGTGGACCCGGCGGAATCGCCGCATCTGCTCCAAGGTCGGGGGCGCGTGGTTGGAGGTTGGGGATGGGGCCTAAGGGGTGCTGAGTGGAAGGCTGGTTGGAGGTGATGGGGAAGTGGAGGTGGGTGCACAGGGGAGAGGTTGGAGAGAGGAATTGGGTGAGGGAGGAGAGGGAACTTCGGGGGAGGACTCACCCTGCCCGTTTTAGGCCCACAGCTGGCAGCCAGGTATCCAGAACCCGTACCGGGGCACTGTGGTGTGGATGGTGCCTGAGAACGTGGACATCTCCGTGACCCTGTACAGGGTGAGTGTCCAGCCTCTGGCATGGACAGGAGGGATTGCAGGGATTGCAGCCCCTCGGGGCCCCTGGTGGGCTGTTCATCCAAATGAGAAAGAACAGCGGGAGGCACCTAGAATTTCTGGTGCAGGGGTTGGATCCTCAGCGTGAGTGGCCCGGGAGTCCTTGCAGGAGGCCGCGTTTCCCACACCTGCAGGAGGAGAGGCAGCTGGGATGGGAGCTGGGCGCAGGCCAGCAGGTGTGAGGCCCCATGACACCTCCTGAGCCAACACGGGCTCTGCTGCTGCCCTCTCTGCGGTCCGGTTCTCACTCGTGCCCTTGTCCCCAGGACCCCCACGTCGACCAGTATGAGGCCAAAGAGTGGACATTTATTATTGAGAACGTGAGTGCTGGGGTGGGACGGAGAGGGCTGGGGTCCTGGGGACCTAAGGGCAGCACTGATGCTCCTCGCTCCATCCCACCCTGCCCACAGGAGTCCAAGGGGCAGCGGAAGGTACTTGCCACGGCCGAGGTGGACCTGGCCCGTCACGCAGGGCCTGTTCCAGCCCAGGTCCCGCTGCGGCTGCGGCTGAAGCCCAAGTCTGTGAAGGTGGTGCAGGCCGAGCTGAGCCTCACCCTCTCTGGCGTGCTGCTGCGGGAGGGCCGAGCCACGTAAGTGCCCACTTGCCCTCCTGGCCCTGGCCTCTGGTCTCTGACCCAGCCCTCATCCCTGACCTCTCTCCCCAGGGATGATGACATGCAGAGTCTGGCCAGCCTCATGAGCGTGAAGCCTAGTGATGTGGGCAACTTGGACGACTTTGCTGAAAGTGACGAGGATGAGGCTAATGGCCCAGGGGCCCCCGAGGCCCGGGCTCGAGGCCCCCAGCCAGGTGGGCTCACAGGCTGAGACTGCCAAGGCCTAGGGGCATTGGGCACCTAGGCCACACTGGCTGTGCGGGGGCAGGTAGCTTGTGCATGCCCAGAGATGGGAGCTCATTACTGCCCGGCGGTTCCAACCTGCCCAGAAGCCCTGGCTGTTCTGAGTGGATTCTGTCCTACGCCAGCCTTGGTCCTTGACTGAGTCCTGTAGGATGGCTTCCAGAGCTTCCCCAGCCCCTGGCCCTATCAGCCCTGGGTTGGTGGGTGCCTGCCCAGCTGTGGCTGACTGAGAAGCTGGGTCAGAGGCCCGGAGCAGGGCTGCAGTCCAGCCTCCCCGCCCCTCACCACCTGTCCCTCCCTCCTGCTCATTAAGGCTTTTTGTCTGTCTCTCTTGTGGTTTTCTTTCTCTCTCTGCATCTGTGGGCCTGTCTCTTCTCGCAGGCTTGGGCGGTGCCCTGAGGCTGGGGCGTTTCCCAGGTAGGCCCTGCACTCTCACTGGGGGAGGGGGTCTGACCTGCAGGCCCTGCCCTGGGCTCACTCTCCCCTTCAACTCCCCACCCCAGATACCTCTCGGGAGCTGAAGACACTTTGTGAGGAGGAAGATGAGGGCCAAGTACGGCCCCGGCAGGCAGGTGAGGCCTGGACTAGGACTTGGGCTGGAGACTGGACCCCAAGTTACAGGGCCCAGGCCTCAGTGGCCCCTCCCTTCCTCCCCAGCTGCCAGCCCTTCTAGTGCTGAGGATTTCAGCCCAGCCCCCGTGAGTGCCCCTGCACCTCCGACCAGGGCCTCCCGGGGCCAGGGGTCAGAACCAACTTCTGCAGCTGGGGGCCAGGTGGGGCCTGAAGCCCCAAGGCCCCCAGGAACCCCACCAGAGACAAGGTGAGCTCTGGAACCAGCCTCCTCTGCCCCTTCCCACTGCTGGGACCAGTCCTCTCCCCTCTGCCCTGCTTCTCCAGTGCCCCAGCAGGCCGAAGGGTAGGGTGGAGCTGAGAATGGGGCCCACAGAGCCCCCAATGCCCCTTCCTGTTCTCTCCTCAGGTCCTCAAGGCAGCCAGGCCAGGATACGGCCCCCACCCCAGCCCCTCGGCTCCGGAAAGGCTCTGAAGTCCCCTGGCCCCCAGCCCCCCAAGGGGGCGATGAGGTCCCCAGTGCTACAGAGGCTCCCCAAGCAGGAGTGGGTTCTTCTGGGGAGAACCAGACCTGGACAAGCCCTCAGGAAGGGACAAAGGCCCAGGGAGCCAGGCCAGGCCCAGATGTTAAGGACCAAGGCCCCAGAGACGCCTTGGGGGTGCAGAGACCCAAAGTCGAAGAGGGGGATGATGGGCAAAGACCAGAAGCTAGTGGGGTGGACACTGAGCAAAGGCCAAGAGTCACAGCTGGGGAGACTGAAGAGAGGGCACAGTTTAGTAAAAAGGATGCTGAGCAGAGATCAAAGGTGAGTCTTCTAGCCAATGAGGGACCAGAGGCAGCAGGACTGATTCCTGAGGCATGTTTTAGGGTGACTCCTGAGGCTCCTCCAAGGGGCTCTCAGGGGAGAATGGGGCTCAGGGCCCAGGAAGAGGCTCCTGTGGGCCTGAAGCCACCTCTGGTAGAGCTTGCAGAACACTCCGGACATGTCAGTGACCTCACGGGGGCCAGGGCTGCTGCAGTCCCAGAGAGAGAGGGTGCAGAGGTGAGGGGCAGAGCCCCTGATGTTGGGAGGACAGTCCTGGAGCAGGGCCCCTCTGCTGGAGCAGCAAGCACTGGGCCCCAGGTGAGCAGGCTTCCGGGGGACCTACCATCAGCTGACCAGGGGGTGATATTTAGGGATCTGAGGGTCTGGGAGGAAGAATCTGACCAGTCAGGGGTCCTGGGAACCCAGACTGAACTAGCAGAGTGGGAGGAATTGAGGTCCCAGAAGACAGAAGCAAGCAGGTCAGTGTTCCCAGTGACAGAGACTAGGATAGCTGAAGCTGAGATATTGGAGACCCAGGCAAAAGAGGCAGGAAGATCAGGGGTCCTGGAGTTAGGGGCTGCTGGGACAGCAGAGGTGGAAGTATTAGAGACTCAGGAGACAGAGGTGGGGGTTCCAGGGACACCAGGGACAGAGGCTGGGATGATGGCACAGACTGAGGTATTGGGTACCCAGGAGACACCTGAATGTTCTGGGGTACTGAGGATAGAAGCTGAGATAGCAGAATCTGAGATATTGGGGGCCCTGGAGACAGGGAAAAGAGGTTCTGAGATACGAGAGACAGAGGCTGGGGAGGCAGAAGCTGAAATACTGGGTACCCAGGAAATAGCAACTGACAGTTCAGAGGCTCTGGGAATAGCAATTGAGATGGCCAAGTCTGAGATATTGGAAGCGCAGCAGACAGAGTTGGGGGTTTGGGAGATCCAAGGGGTAGAGGCTGGCACTGCAGAAGCTGAGATATTAGGGATCCAAGAGGTAGCACCTGGGGATTCAAGGGCCCCAAGGATAGAGCCTGAGATTTGGGGGACCCAGGAGTCAGAGGTAGGAGATTCAGAGGTTTCTGTGATAGAAACTGAGGCTGCAGAAGCTGAGATATTGTGGGTCCAGGAGACAGAGGAAGGAGGTTCAGGGGTTCTGGGGGTTGAGACTGAGAGAGCAGAAGCTAAGATGTTGGGGATCCAGGAGATAGCAACTGGGGGTTTGAGGGTCCTAGGGTTAGAAGCTGAGAGAGCCAGTACCCAGGAGACAGAGGTGGAGGGCTTGGGGGTCTCAGGGCCTGTGGCTGGAGTGGCGGAGGCTGAGATGCCAAGGCCCCAGAGGGTGGAGGCTATGGGAACTACAGTTTCAGAGTCTGGGAAGACACAGACTGAGAATTTGGGGGTCCAGGAGGCAGAGACTAGGGTCTCAGGAGCTCTCAGATACGAGGATTTAAGGGCCCCAGGTACTAAGCAAAGAGTTTTAGGGTCCCAGGAAGTAGGGATGGAGGTTTCAGGAGGAGAGGAAGAGACTAAAGTTTTGAGGGTCCAAGGGGCAGAGTCTACGGTTTTGGGGTTGTCAGAGGTCAAATCTGAGGTTTGGGGGGCCCAGAAATCAGAGATGGTGGGTTTAGAGTCCCCAGAGAATAAATCTGGTATTTTTGAGGCCCAGGAAACAGAGGCTGGGGTCTTGGGAACCCAGAAAGGGCAAGAAGCTGAGGGAAGCCTCCCAGAGGCCAGCCTGACTGCGGTGCAGGTGGCGGGCGAGGCAGGGGCTGGGGTGCCCAGGTCCTCCGGGGCCTCTTCCCCAGAGGAGCCTGAAGAGGACAGGAGGCTGCCGGGCAGCCAGGTAGGGATGGGGGCTACCAAGGACCCAGCCTGCTTCTTCTCACTAACCTGGGGCTGAGCGAACGGCAGCTCTGCATGGACCCACCTGGTGGACTGAGATGGGATGGGATGGGGGGCTCAGCTTCAAGGAGCCCCCTCATCCCTTCCTCCCTCAGGATGTCCCAGCTCTCCCACCCTGTCTTCCCTGGGTCGCATGGGCTGGATACCCCTAAGCTGATTTTCAGGGCTGACTTTGAGATATGGCTGCTGGTGACCTCTGATCTTGCCTGGGGGCAGCTGACCTTTTAGGTGACCTTGGCAGATAAAATACTGGAGCTGACCACCCTTTTGCCTGGCCCCAAGGTTCTAGCCAAATGGTGTCTGAAGACCCGTGCAAACTCAGAACTGGGGTTGTTTTGTGCCAAGCCTGAGCTTCCCCAGGGCAGAGGGCACAGGTCCCAGACGCACATCTCCTAAGCTCACCTCTTTGTCCCCAGGCACCATCTACCTTGGTTAGCTCCAGCCAGTCCCTGCTGGAGTGGTGCCAAGAGGTCACCAGCGGCTACCGTGGTGTCCGTATCACCAACTTCACCACATCCTGGCGCAACGGCTTGGCCTTCTGTGCCATCCTGCACCGATTCTACCCAGACAAGATGTGAGCTGAGAGGGGGTGGGGGTCAGTGGGGGAGCTGGAGGGAGGGCAGTCCAGCTTCTGACCAGCCCTCTTTCTGCAGTGACTATGCCTCCCTCGACCCGCTCAACATCAAACAGAACAACAAGCAGGTGAGATGGGGAGAGGGGATGAGGGGCTAGACCCAAGCTGAAGACCTGAGAATTGGGGCCCTCCAGTGTGGCTTTTGGACACATTTCACCCTCTTTGTCATTAAATTGTTTTATTTAGTTTGTTTTGGTGGTGGTTGTTTTTAAAGCATTTTTGCCCTCAGATCCTTTTTCCAAAACCACCCTTTGGTGACAGTGCAGTTGCTAAGGAACGCCTTGGCGGGGCCCTGTTGCTAGATTTCCCTCCACAGGAGGTAGAAGGCGTTGCTAGGGGACCCCCTGAGCGGGCTGGCCCTGGGCTGCAGTGTTGCTGGGTAACTTCGGTCGCCGCCGAGGCTGCTGACCCCAAGTGCACCCTCTTCCTAGGCCTTCGATGGCTTCGCGGCTCTGGGCGTGTCTCGGCTGCTGGAGCCGGCCGACATGGTACTGCTGTCGGTGCCCGACAAGCTCATCGTCATGACATACCTGTGTCAGATCCGTGCCTTCTGCACTGGGCAGGAGCTGCAGCTGGTGCAGTTGGAGGGCGGCGGTGGCGCCGGCACGTACCGCGTGGGCAGCGCCCAGCCGAGCCCTCCCGACGACCTGGACGCCAGCGGCCTGGCGCAGCGGCTGCGGGAGCACGGGGCCGAGGCTCCCAAGGAGCCCAAGGAGCCCAAGGAGGCCGCGGACCGTGAGAACAGAGCTGCCACCAAGGGCGCCGATGTGATCTGCGCGTCCACCGATGGACAGACCGAGGCCACGGGGGAAGCGCGCCCAACAGAGACCCCCGGGGAGGGCTCCGGAACCAGGGCGCCCACGTCCCCAGTGCCCCTAGCGGAGGGGCTGGTGAATGGGGCGGGGGCGCCGAGTAGTGCGGGCGGTGTCAGACTGCGACGGCCTTCGGTCAATGCGGAGGCCGGGCCGGTGCCGCCGCCCAGAGCGCATGGCTCCTTCTCCCACGTCCGTGACGCGGATCTGCTAAAGAAAAGGCGTTCGCGGCTGCGGAACAGCAACTCCTTTTCGGTGGACGACCCGGACTCGGGAGCCACAGGAGCTTCGGGAGCCGTGGCTGCGGTGAGTGCCCCGCTTCCGCTGCAGCGGGAGGTGGTGAGGAGCCGCTGGCAAAGAAGGATCCTGAGCGGCCCCAAGGAGAGAGCTGGTTGCAGGGGTAGCAGCTGAAGTGCAGCGGGACTCAGCTGGACACCGGGAGGCCCTCTAAGCAGAGGGACCCTGGGTGTGGTAGTGAGCGCCTCCTCCCCAGACATCGTCAAAGCAAGGCCCACTGGACTTTGCTGCCAGCTGGGATATATGCTAGTGGGGTTTTTTGTTTTGTTTTTTGTTTTTTTTTTTTGGAACCAGGGATTGAACTCAGGGACACTCAGCCACTGAGCCACATCCCCAGCCCTATTTTGTATTTTATTTAGAGACAGGGTCTCACTGAGTTGCTTAGGGTCTCGCTAAGTTGCTGAGGCTGGCTTTGAACTCGAGATCCTCCTGACTCAGCCTCCCAAGTCACTTGGATTACAGGCGTGCGCCACCACGCCCGGTTATGCTAGTGGTTTTTAATATTTGTCATCCAGTTTGGGGAACCATGGGCTGTAGTAGGAAGTTTCCAGAAGGCTTTGTGTTGTCAGCACTAGGCACAGTGCTTTGTGGACCATAGAGTTGGGCCTTTCTCTGTGACTGGCACTGAAGCAGGCACAACTGTAGCTGGGGACAGGGTCTCTCGGCCTTCAGGGGTCCTCCTAATCCCAAGGTTCTCCAGCTTGGATCTTTAACACCAGACGCCGGAGACCAATTTCCTCTTTTCCTATAATGGGAGGTTGGAGGTGGAAGACCCTACCAGGGCCTGTGTCCCAACCCGCATCCCCTGCAGGTCTCTGGTCAGTGTCACAGGGTGTGACATCACTGTGCTCAGGAGGAGGTGGTCCTGGAGAGAACAGGGATTCATTGGAGGACTCATGTCACTGAAGTCCAGGCTCTGGCTTTGAAGCTGGGGTCTGTGACAGCAGGGGCAGTTCTGTCAGGCCACTGCATGCCTGCCACTGCCCAGTGAGAGTCCTTGAGTTCAGAGGAAGGAAGGGACTACATTGGAAGAGGCCTTCTGGAAGAAGGAGCAGCCCTTTGAACTAGCGGAGAGATAGGAGAGTCTTCCCAGGTGAAGAAGGGAGGGGGTGGCTCTTGAGTGGAGGGAACTGCACAAGCAGAAATGTGGCCGTGGGGAGGTCCAGGGCTCACTTAGGGAACTGCCACTCATCTCCCAGAAGGTCCACAGATGGTGGTGAAGCCAGGCTGAGAGCAGAAGTATCAGGCCAGAGGCACGGGGTTGAGCCTGTGAAGGGGAGTCCGAGGGCCCTTGGAGGCACTCATCAGAGATGAGACAGGCAGGCATCTCTAGCCCAGCTGGTGAATGAGTGTCAGTGGCTCTTTAAATCTTAAAGGGGAGGCTCCAGCCTACACCCTT
>JAJEJO010047102.1:0-51742 GCA_020662805.1 Glaucomys volans
GTGGGAGCCAGGTGAATGTACGGCTCTCCGCGGCCGAGGGGGGGCGGGCGGCAGGAGGAGGCAGAGGGCGGCGGAGGAGGAGCCCCCCAGCAGCGAGCGGCGAGCGACTGACCGCGGCCTTCTGACCAGGACCGGAGCAGGGCCCCAAGCCCCCGGGCCTGGCGGGGGACGCAGTTCTCCCCACACCCTGTGCCTCAGCAGCTCCAGCCAGCGGACCCGACGGCCAAGAGGTGAGTGTCCCCCACTTTTGTCTCCAAGCGCGGGGTCCACTAGACTCGAGACTACTGCAGTGTCCTTCGTCTGTCCTGTAAGTGGGACCCCCTCTTTCTCTCTGTCTCTCACAAACACACACACACACACACACACACACACACGCAGACCAGATTCCCACCAGTCCGCTTCTCTTGCTTTCCCGGATCTTTGGAATTGGTTTGAACTGGGAGGAAAGGTAGAGAAGAAACTACGGCTCCCCCCAACCCTAGGCAGAGGGTCCCCAGAAACTTTCTCTGCACTTCTCCTAAGATCAGACAGACTGTCGGCTCCGGGATGGAGAGGGGCAAGGCGGCGCTGAGCGTTCGTCCAGTCTCCTTCGTGACTTTACCGGGAGACCCCAGACCCGACCGAGCTGAGGGAATGGAAACGCTGACGGACTCTAACTAGGACAACGCGTCCCCCCCCCCGGCGCCCCCTGGCGCGGTGGGTTGGACCTGGGCCAGTTGCATGGGGGGTGGAGGGGACCCGAGGAGCCGCGGCTTGGGGGAAAGTTACCGGCTGGACTATTCGGTTTCTTGCGCTTTCAGAGCCCGGCTTCCTCCAGCAATAGTGCGGCTCAGCAACAACCTCCGGACGACCCCTCTCTCCCGCGCCCCTCAATCCCACTCCTTTCCTTCAGGTTCTAGCCCCGCCGCCACCTTTTCAAAGCTAGCTCATGCCCTCAGAACCCTAGAGGAGGTGGGTGACTAGGAAGAATTCGTCTACCTACCACTGGTTCCCACCGGCGCCGGCGCACCTGCCCCTACCCAGAATGGGGGTCGCTACTATGTTGTTGTAGAACCTAGGGCGCACTGCTGGCAGAACGTTGCCATTCAAAGGGGTGGGGGCTTCGCTTTCAATTTCCAGCTTTCTCTCCCCTCCTCCCACCCCACCCCAAGTAAGAGAGCGACGTGTCCCGGCCAGAGCGGGGGGGGGGGGGGGGGGGGGCAAGAGTGGGGGGGCAGCGTGGGCAGCGGGTTGTGCCCGGACACGTGCCTGCCCAGGCGCCCCGGCCCGGCTAGTGTTTGGAGAGAGGGCGGGTCCCCTGCCCCCTGCCCCCCGCCCCGTACAACCCCCATGTATCAAAGGGCGGCTGAGACGTGGTGAGACCTCGGGGCGCCCTGGGGGGCGGGGGGGGGGCGGGGAGCCTGGGTCCGGAGCAGGGGAGGGGCAGAGGCGCTGGTGCTAGCTGACCCACAGGAAACCAGCGCTGCTGACCTAGTTTGGGACACCGGAAGTGGGTGCTGGGGAGAGGGGGAGACCGGCAGGCTATCCTGGCTTCCGGGCCAGGTGGAGGGCGTTCTTGAATTGACCCCCGCCCCAATGCCTTGGAGACCCCTAGCTGCAGCTGAGAATGGAAATGAGTCAGCGCAGCTATTCCCCCTTCCCCCAACTTATTCCTGGAGGAGGGAGACCGTTTATCAGGGGTGAGGGTAGCCAGATTGGGCAGAGAGGGGTTAAACTATGGGAACTCTCTGTTCCCTTAGGGAGTGTGTATGTGTGTGTGTGTGTGTGTGTGTGTGTGTGTTGGGGGTGAGGGGCTAAGGCCTGGAGGATTATGGGGTTGCCTCCTGCCCTACACACACCAACTGGTTTGGTCACCCCTGTTCCCTCCTGGCACTGCTGGTAGAGCTGGCATGAAGTGGGCATCAGGTTGGGAGGAGATACAGGGCATAAGGAGTGTTGTGCTGGGCTGGTGAAGACCATATTTGTGACTAGGTTTGGATGGCAGTGTTCTTCCTTAGTGGTGACTGGGGAGAAAGGCAGGGGGCTCCCCCTGGAGCAGCTGATGAAACAAGGAGAAATCTCTGTCAGTGCCTCTTGTCCCTGGCCCCCGGGACCCCAGCTCCCCCAGCGTGCCTCTGTTACATGGTTGCTGTGGGCACAACGCTGCTTGCTGGCACCCCCAGACACTGTCCCTTCCCTTGGGTACCACACCCCCCAGCCTTGGCACAGGGGTTAGGAAGGGGTTAATGCCACCAGAAAGGGGCTCTGGGGAAGAAAGAAGGCAGTGCCCACTAGGCTCAGGTGTCAAGGCAACAGGCCTGCTCCAATGGGCCCTCTTATCACTGCTCAGCCCTGGCCTATATGGACCCCAGTGTCTGGGAGACAGGTGCTTCCCTCTTTCCCTTTCCCCATGGTGCCCCCTGGCACCCAGGGCCCCCAGCTCCTCCTTGGCCTAGTGCCCGCCCTGGGAGGGCGCGGCGGGCAGCGGGGGCTGGGCTAACAATGCACCATCGGGCCCTTTGTGTGCTTGCACTTGGCACCCTGGGGAAGGGTGGGGGAGGGGGACCCAGCAGGCATGGGGGGCGGAGCGCCTCTGGGGTGGGGACAGTGAAGACTTGGGGGGAGAAGCAGAGAATGAAAGCAGGTGGGAAGGAAAGGGAAGTAGGTCAGATAGGGTGCTGGCCCCCCATTCCAAGCCAAGACTGAGAGAACCAGCCTCAGATCCTATGGCTGCCTGGATGGCATCATGCCGGGCCTGAGGTACAGCCTAGGACTGGGCATTTGGGGTCAGAAGTCACTGCCCAGGGGACTGTTCAGATGGAGGAGGCCTGGCTTGGTACTACCCGTTTCTTGATGGTTGAGAGACCAAGGTCCCAAGATGGGGAGTGAATGGGCTCCAGGCAGGACACTGCCCTCTGATAGAAGCCTCTGGGCCTGCTTCGGGGCTTCCTGCCTCTGGACAGCTTGTTTCCCTGACCTTCCTGAGAGTTAAGACTGCCCTGCCACCAGGCCTTGGGGCCTATGCCTGTTTTGGCCTAGGGCTGAAGAGGAGGGTGGGGGAGGAAGGTGGGGACAGGCAGACGGATAGGACCCTGGCATGGGGTGTGCCCGCTCTGGCCTCTTCCCCCTCCTTCTGCTGAGTAAACTCGTGAGTGAACTTGACGTTTTGCCCGGACAGTTTGAAGTTGCCTCGCCCCCCCCAGTCCTGCCAACACACAAGCGGCCAGGCGCCAAGGCGGGCCTGGGGGACTGGGGGGAAGGGGATAGAGCTACTGTCATCCACCATCAAGGGCTTGATGAGGGGCAAAAAAGACCCCCTGACCCAGCAGGGCTCAGGTCATGGCAAGAATCTTGGCTGTAGCCTATCAGCATCTGTCCCATACCCTTGGGGAGTCCAGAAAAGTATTCTCAAAGAAGATCCTCTTCTCACTTCTGACCTCTATCCCCACTAGGAAAAGACACCCAGTTGCCATCTGGCCCCCTGAGATGCCATCTTTATTGTTCTGGCCTAGGAAGAAAACTACCTTTAGTAAATCCTCAGGGAAGCCAGAGAAGATTGTCCTCTTCATTCTGTCCCACAGCCTAGGATAGGTGGGAGGCAGGTGGCCTTGGCATCTGAGCCCTCTCTTCTCTGAGGCCTCCCAGCTGCTATGATCTCTGCCCTGCTCCTCTCTTGGCCTCACACCTGGACTGGACCTCACACATACCTCCACTGTACTTAACTATCACACCTGGCCCTGGCCTCCCCCAAACCCTTACTCTGCCTTTTAGCTTTCCCAGAACCAGATCAGCCTTCAAAGCCCAGCCAGCAAATACCTGTATCAGATCCAGGGATGGAGGGTGCCCCTGGTAAAAAAAAGGGCTGATGGCAAGCAAATGGAGTCAGTGACCCCAAAAAATACATCAGTTTGCTACCACTTGACATCGCTAATTGATCTTACACCTCCCCAGGGCACCAGAACAGCAGGGGAAATGCCTTCCCAGTCCCTGCCAGGCCTCATAGTGGGGCTCCCCCAAACCCTTGCTTTCGACCTCATGTCTCTGGCTTCAGTTTCCTTCCTGTTTCCACCGCCCCCCCCAACTCCTCCCCACCCATATGCCCCTTTCAACAGACATCCTCTCCTCCTTCCTTCCTCCTTTCCTCCCACTTTGCCTGGGAGCAGGGGTCTTTTTCCCCTTCCATGGACCTCCTAGCCTCTTAAGTCTTCTTAAATACAGCCCTTTATGACCAAGTCCTCTCTTCTCCACACCCAATCAGTTGGGCTCCTGGAAAGAGGAGAACCCAGGGCTTCTGAAGGGAACTACAACTCCCAAGATATACACAAAGTAATTATGGTGCATACTGGGAGTTGTAGTCCTTCTTGAGCTCTTAATTTGGCTGAGTCTGGAAGTGTTTCTGGATGAGGGTAAAAGCCAAGGCTGGATAGATAGCAACATGGGTTCCCTCTGCGTCCCTCCACTTTGTTTTTGCCATCTGATTCCCACATGACACCATGTATCCATGACTGACATCCATCTTCCCTGCTGAGGCATGCAACCCATCCTCACTTTAGGGCCCCACCCAAGAGATGCCCACACCCTGCCCTGCTGCCCCTGGCAAGGGTGGAATGAGGGGCCCCATGAACTCTCTCCCTGCCCCCTGCCCTCCAGGCTGGTTCCCTCCCTTTATGGGGATCAAAGGGCAGGGAGCAGCCCCACCCCACTCCCTCACAAGCTGCAGGCACTAGACTAGGGCTCTCAGGAACTGCAGGGACTTTGGTGCCCAGCAAATGCTTGGGCAAGGGGAATGCTGGGAGGTTGGTGCCTGGTGGCAGGGAGAAACGTGGGCCCCTGCCCTGGGGAGCAGAGCCTTCAGTGACTCCTCTTGGGGCTGTCCACAACCTCCCAGGTGCTCTCCTGTAGGCCCTGACCAGTGTACTGCCTCTTGAGGAGGTGGTTTGAGAACAGGGTCTTGGGCCTTATCTGTAGGGCCTAGGGGCCTGGGCCCGCCTGGCTGGCACCAAGGTACAGGGGTGACCCTCCCCCACCTCAGGCCCACAGTTGGCATGGGGCACTGGGAGCAGGGGGGTAGGAGGGAGAGGAGGGCAGGACTGCCAGCATCCTGGTGGGTAGGTGCCAACCGGGCCGGGAGCTGGTGAGGGGCAGCAGGCCAGCGGCATTGAGCCAGCAGCTGTTGGGGGGAAAGGGGAGGAGGTGCTTTAGGGGACATTTATATAGTACCCCCCACCAAGACTGGCAGGATTTGGGATGGCCTAATGTCTGGAGGACACTTGGATACCCCTCACTCCGAGAATAAGGGACCCCAGGAGATGTTTAAGAGAAATTTTGTGGCCCACCCATCTCTGGGCTCAGAGCCTTCCTGAGTTGCCCCTCAGGCCCAGGCGGGTCCCACCCAACCGGCCAGGGTGGCAGCGGCTTGCGCAAGGGGTGGGGCTAGGCGCTTCCCAGCAGATGCCCCCTCCCAGCTCCTTCCTCTTTCCGTGCCCACAGCTCCCCCATTTGACTTTCCCCCTCAGGCCATCTCTGTCCCCCTAATCCCCCTGGCCACTGGGGGCTGGCATGTGTGCTGCCCCCTGGCCTGGTTGGCAGGGGCTGGCACCCAGGCAAGGGACTGTGGTATGTGAGTGGGTTTGGGGTGAGGCTATGGGGAGGGCGGGGTGCTGCCTTGCCCAGCCCCTGAAGGCCCCAGCCCAGTTCAGGGTGGGGAGAATCCAGCCAGTTCGCAGGGGGTCTGAGGGGCCTACTGGGATCTGGAGGGCCTCCCTGTGGTCCCTTAATCCCACATGCCCAGAGGGGCTAGAACCTGGGCACCTGTCTCCCCTGGCACTGACTATCCAGGGTTCCCCTCCTCCCTCTTTGGCCACTGCCACCTCCTGTCCCCTCCCCTCCCTTCTTCCTTCTCCTGGTCCCACCTCCAGCAGCCTCTCCCATTGCTCCTCCTCACCTCTGTCCTCCTGGACTGTCCCAGCTCCTACCTTTCCTACTCCTCACCTTTTTCCCCTTTTAGGACTGAGTAAGGACAGGCGGGGGTGGGGACAGCTGGGGCTTGGGGCACTGCAAGCAAAGACTCTGGGCCCTCTCCCACGCTGCCAGCCCTCTATAACCCCTCCCTCCAGGTTGGGGGGGAGGGGGACAGCACCCAGAGGGTTAAGGCTGTAGGGGGGAGGGGCTGGGCCAGGTCGTGGGCGGCCCCTTTGAAGGAGGGAGCTGGAGCAGGGGAACAGCCACCCTACTCCCCCCCCCCCCACAGCCTGGCCCTCCCCTCGCCCCTCCCGACCTGCTGCCCCCAGGGGCCAGGAGGAGTTGCCGGCAAGGCCCCTCAGCGTTCAGGTGAGTAGGCCCTGCTCTGGCTTGGGAGGTCAGGCCCCAGGGGAGGCTCACAGGCCTAGAATTGGCCAAGGGTCAGGGAAGGACTGAAAAACAGGCTGGGAAGAGGGTTCCCAGACTTCACTAGAGACTTAGGGAACTGAGGGTCTGAAGAGTTGGTGTGTGGGGAGACTTCAGAATCTAAGGGACCCAAGAGGACCAGGAGAGACAGAAGAAGGGGCCTACTGGAGCTGAGTGATTGCTGGGCCAGGCCCGGAGGTTGGACAGGCTGGCAGGGAGCCGGGCTCTGGGGATTGGGCTGGGGTGTCCTCTGGGGCTGGGGGGCTCAGGTTTCTGCCGGCGGCTTGGAGGGTGTGGGGTTACCAGTCAGCTCGGTTACCCAGCCTGAGACACTAGGCTGGGGGGAGGGTGGGGACAGGGCAGACCCTGGTACCTTGAGCTTTCTCCTCAGGCCCTAAGAGGAGCTAGTACTGCTTAAGCAGACCCTGCTGGGAACCCTGATGACCAGGGTCTCTCTGAGTGGACAGCTGCCCAGCCCAGGGTGGGCACCCTCTGGGGAAAGTCCAGCAGCTCCAGTCCTGGAAACTCTGACAAGCAGAGAGGCACCCATTGTCCCCCTCACCCCACATCCGCTCTCGCTGTACACACCCCCCGCCATTTATTCTCCCCAACTGGCCCCCAAGTTTTGGTCCCCTGCTTCATTCAGAAGGTGAGTGTGGGTACCCTTAAATGCAACCATCTCTTGGCAAGACCAGACCAAGCCCTAGAGGGTCCTTAATTCCTCTGTCTGCTCTTATCCCCACATGCCTGGGGAGAAGAGGAGATGCTGGAGCAGGGGGCCAGTGGGAAATGTGGGAGAGGCTTGAGTGAGAGAAGTAAAAAGAAGGGGGAAAGAAAGGAGAGGTAAAGATGGTTTTTAGCAGGAGGCCTAGGGCCAGATGTAGTAGAGAGGTGAGGAGCCGAGGAGCCCGGCAAGGGCTGAAGGAAAGAAATCAAAGGATGAATCTTGTAGAGGGAAGACAAGGGTCAGAAAGGTAGGAAAGGGACAGAAAGTGGAGTCCAAGAAAAGATCCAAGAGTGAGGGGTGGCTGATGGGTGGAGAGTATCCAAAAGTGGAGGGGTGAAGGTTGGGAAGTTGCCCCCATTCCATCCTCCGCCATGTTTTATCTTCCTCCTATTTCCCTTGATGGGGCCAAGGGGCTATAGGCTAGAGCTGGTGTCATGGAAAGAAAATGTGGAGGAGCACTGCTGCCTCATTCAGGAGTCCCTGTACCAGGACTGGGGGACTTGGAGGGGAGAAAGACTTAACCCCCACAGCACCGGGAAGCAGCCAACTCCCCTTGCCTCCTTCCCCCTTCGTGGCTTGCGGTCTCTCTTCCCCGCCTCGGCCCCCAGGAAGTGTGAGTGCTGGGGGTGGTGAGGTTAGGAGGGGGGAAGCTTCACATGGGGGATGGGGAAAGCATGCACAAGCTTCGAGGGGCTGGGGAGGGGGCGCGACTCCATAAGTGCGTGGGACATCCCTGGTCAGAGGACCTATCCTTTGAAGCCCTTCCAATCCTCAAGTGACATGTGGCTTCAGCCCCTTCACCCTGTCTTCCCAACTGGGTAATCCAGATGGTTGCAGCCCCTGGGCCCCAGAGGCCCTGGAAAGGGGTGGGGAAGCTAGGGAACAAGGATTCCTGGGTCCCTGAGGACTTTGGACTAGTTGTCTAATTTCCCCACCCCCTGGTCCAAGCCACAGGCCAAAGCCCTGGCTTCGTGCAAGAACTTAGCTCCAAAAAACAGGAAGAGAACCTGAGGCTGGAGTTAGGGTGGTGGGTGGGGGTAGAAAAGAGAAAGAAGTAAGGGGGAGGGGTGACCAGCCAAGGTGCCAAGAGCATTGGGAAGAGCCCTTCGGTCTCTCCATCACCCATAGCAGGAAAATGTTCCAGCCTGGGTCTTATCCTTCCTCACCCCAAGCTGCTGCTCCAGGAGAAGCCCAGCTAGGCCTCTTCCAGGCTTTCTGGCAGCGCCTAGGATAGGGGCTTGGAGTGGCAGCGAAGGGGGGGCTCCATGTGCTTGTGTCTCAGGCCCATATCTATTTTCTCCGCCACTAATCCTGGTTCCGCCTGCTGCCCCCCACACTAAGCCTCACTCCCCTAATCCCCAGGGTGGGGGGAAGGGGGGCCAGCTTCACTCAGCTGCCCTGTTCAGGGCCTCCTATTCCTGCCCTTCAGCTTGCTCAAGCCAGCAGTGTTGGCCCTGGTGCCCCCAGCCCTGTGCTAGACACTGCCTGAGGTTAGCACCTGGGAAGAGTTCTGGTCTCCTTTTTCTTTCCTAAGACAGGATCAATGCCCTCTGCCTTTTGGTTTCTTGGTGGTGGATACACCCTGGCAAGCGCCCTTGGGCACTGAGGGATAGGTGATAGGGGCTCTCACCTTTGTCCCCCTCCTACCTTTCTCACCCTCAAGTCTTCCCCCAACCAAAGATGGGGCAGGCTTGACTCAGGGCCCAGTTTCAAGAGAGCTGCCCACCGGCTTGGCCGGTCTAGCAGGCCTGACAGTGAGGGGAGCCTGGGGGGGTGGCGGGAAAGAGGGGAGCAATGGGGCGGGGCCCTCGGTTCTTCCCCTTACCAGGCAAACAGACTTTGCCTAGTTCCTTGGCACAGCTGCCCCCCCCAACCACCACACACACCCATGCCCACAAGGTCTTAGCAAGAGGGGGCATGCCAGGCTGGGTGGGGATAGGCTGCCTTCATGGGTTGTCAGGGGACTCGGCCCTGGGATGCAGAGGTGGGAAGGGTGCCCAAGGTGGGGTGGGCACCAGTACCTCATGTTGGCAAAAAGAAGGAGGAAGCCTCCACCCTACCCATCCTCCCGCAGATGATGGGCTTATGAGTGCCCCCTTGGCCTGGCTGGCACCAGCATAGCTCCAGGTGGCACTTCTGTTGGCATGGGTGCCAGAGCCCTGCATAAGGGCTGGGGGAGTTTCCCAGAAGCTGGAGAGTGGTATGAACACCTCTCCTCACCACATGTGTCCTCTGCTTCTCCCCCTCTTTTCTTTCTACCTCTTGGCCATGGGCTTTAGATTTGGGCCTAAGGAGTTAAACACCCACCCTTGCCCAAGCTCTGTGAGTTGGTAAACCAGCCTGAGCCTGTGACCTGACAGCTGGGCCAGCCAATGAGCACCCCTGCCACACCAAGTTGCCAGGGAGACCAGCCCTGGGGTGGGAGAAAAGAGGCGGGCTTAGCAATGGGAATAGGTGGAGTGGGTAGGGAAGGAGGGAGAGGGATGGGATAAACCACGTGCCTGCTGGTGCCCAGCTCCCAGCCAATGGACAGCCAGGACAGCCCCACCCATTCCCCTTTAGGAGGGACAGGATCAACTTGGGTCCAGGAGAGTGCACACTGCTGCTTAAGTGACCTCCGCTGCTGCTGCTGCTGCCACTATTGCTATCCACTCAGTTTTTGTTCCTAAGTCCTGGGGTCATTTTCCACTTGTACCATTTGTAAAGTATAGTAGGAGAACCAAAGGAAGCAGGGAGAACTCCTAGACTGAGTGGTCCTGAGAGAGAGAAGTGGTTTGATGATGGGTGGTCTACCTAAGGGTACCTAGGCGTAGCTTGCAAGCAAAGACAGACACGTGCGTGTTGCTCACTCAAGGCTTCCATGCAGGAGCCCTGGCGTCGCAATGAAGGTGGCAAGCATGGAGGCAAACAGAAACAATGCAGTTCTTGTGTCCTAAAGAGGAAACTTGTGGCCCTTGATTCCCTCCCCACCCCCCAAAAAAACCTTTCCCCATCAGTAGCTTGAGTGAACAGACGCTGGAGTGTCAGGCCACTGACAAAATGACAAAACGTCAATGTCTTAAGGATCATCTGAGCTAGGCTTTAACATACAGATGAAGAGTAGGACTCCTTAGGAAAGAAAGTGACTTGTCCAAGGTCAGGTGGCTCCTTAGTGTAACCTGGCTCCCTCAGACTAACTTGAGGGAAGGCAGACCCATCTCCAGGTAGTTTTCTTAGCAGAGCCTATCTGTATAAGTCAGGGCACACTGATTGAGCCCCTGCCATGTGTCAAGCCTTGTGCCACACTTGGTCTCATTTACCTCTCCACAACCCCAGGGGTGAGCTGGAATTCTCCCATATTATAGATGTGGAAAGAGGTTCAGAGATTAAATCATTTGCTTAAGGTCACAAAGCTAACCGCCTGCAGAGTTAAGGATTCAAACTCAAGTCTGGCTGATTCCAGAGCCCAGCTCTTTCCAGGCCCCAACACTGTCCCCAACTGCTCCAGACCCACAAAATGTCAGGGCTGCAGGGCTGAGCCCTTGGGGCTTTTACTCCTATCCCTTCCTTGTACAGCTCAGGAAAGTGAACACCGAGAGAAAGAACTTGCCCAAGGTCATTCAGGATTTGAAGCCAGTCTCCCCCACTTCCAGACCATACTCTTGCCTCAGCTCCTGTGCCCCAGCCCTGCCTGCCTGAGCCTGGAGACTGATTTCTATGCTTTTTATGATTAGACCCTGAGGGCGGATGAAGGTAGAACCTCAACTCTCTGGAGAAGGGGGCTCTTCTGGAATGAGGAGGGGGAGGTGGTGAGGTAGTTGAGGAGGAGGAGGGGAGGGGTAGGACTGGAACTTGGCCTCATGGCAGTGGGGGAGGGGCAGGGGTGATGCTTATCTGTGAGGGGCAGGAAGCACCCGCGCCAGTGACACCCCAGCAAAGGGTGGCTGCTCCTTGGCCCCGTGGGGGAGGGGAGGATGTTGGGGGAGGGATGCTGGGAGCTCTTTCCCCATTTGGCCCCTAGAAGGGGGGACTCGAAGAAGGGGAGATGAACTTTTGGTCACTGGGGGAGGGGCACAAGAAGGAAGATGATGGTGCCTGGAAGCCCTCTTCTTGTTTGCATAGTGTTTTCTAGGATACCACATGCTTTAGAGAGAGAACCTGGCCATGCTTGGCATCCAGTGTGAATCTGAACTCCCTCCCTGGCTTCTCCAGGGCTATGAAGAGGCTCCATCACAAAGGTTATTACCCACTTTCCAAATGACTGAGGCCAGAGCCACCAGAGTCTTCCAGCCAGCTCTTCCTGAAGCCTAAACCAGGATCCAGCATCCTGTCTCTCAGTCCAGTACTTCTGAAGGGATGGCAATGGGGCAGGTGAATCAGATGGATATCTAGGAAAGAGCCAAAAAGGAAGGGTTCCTGTTCTCACAGAATAGAACAGAGTAACAGTGATTAGGAACATGGACTCTGGGCCCACCATCTGAATTTGAACCCTGTACTGCACTTGGAAAATCACTTCACCTGTCTGAGTCCCAGTTTCCTTATCTGTGAAATGGAAGATAATCATACTTCAGAAGGGTATAAAAGATTAAATGGGCGTGAAGCCAGGCATGATGGCGCACGCCTGTAATCCAAGCGACTTGGGAGGCTGAGTCAGGAGGATCACGAGTTCAAAGCCAGCCTCAGCAACTTAGTGAGGCCCTAAGCAACTCAGTGAGACCCTGTCTCTAAATAAAATACAAAATAGGGCTGGGGATGTGGCTCAGTGGCCGAGTGTCCCTGAGTTCAATCCCTGGTTCCAAAAAAAAAAAAAAAATGGACGTGAAATAATTAGAAGAGTGTCTGGCATGTAACCATCCCTTAGTAAGCGTCAGCCTATGTTGGTGCCCCTTCCCTGGACCCCTTACAGGCTAAGCATTCTTAACCTCCCCCTCTGTTTGACCCTATAGGAGAAGATGGGGAGCCCTGAGGATGACCTGATTGGAATTCCATTTCCGGACCACAGCAGTGAGCTCCTGAGCTGCCTGAACGAGCAGCGTCAGCTGGGCCACCTATGTGACCTCACCATCCGGACACAGGGCCTTGAGTACCGCACCCATAGGGCTGTACTGGCTGCCTGCAGCCACTACTTCAAGAAGCTCTTCACTGAGGGCGGTGGTGGTACCGTCATGGGGGCAGGGGGTGGTGGGACAGTGGCTGGAGGAGCAGGGGCTGGCGTGTGTGAGCTGGACTTTGTAGGACCAGAGGCACTGGGTGCCCTGCTTGAATTTGCCTATACAGCCACGTTGACCACCAGCAGCGCCAACATGCCCGCTGTGCTCCAGGCAGCCCGACTGCTGGAGATCCCGTGTGTCATTGCCGCCTGCATGGAGATTCTACAAGGCAGTGGGCTAGAAGCTCCCAGCCCCGATGAGGATGACTGCGAGCGAGCCCGGCAGTACCTGGAGGCTTTTGCCGCCACCACAACCTCAGGCGTTCCCAATGGTGAAGACAGCCCTCCACAGGTGCCTCTCCTGCCACCACCACCACTACCACCTCGGCCTGTTGCCCGCCGTAGCCGCAAGCCCCGAAAAGCTTTCTTGCAAACCAAGGGGGCCCGGGCGAACCACCTAGTACCCGAGGTGCCCACAGTGCCCACCCATCCCTTGACCTATGAAGAGGAAGAAACGGTGGGTAGAGTGGGCAGCAGTGGAGGCAGTGGGCTGGGGGACAGCTACAGCCCTCCCACAGGAATTGCCTCACCTCCTGAGGGTCCCCTGAGCTATGACACCTATGAAGGTGAAGAAGAAGAGGAAGAGCTGGTATATCCCCCAGCCTATGGGCCAGCACAGGGTGGCGGGCCTCCTCTATCCCCAGAGGAGCTGGGCTCGGATGAAGATGCCATCGATCCTGACCTGATGGTCTACCTAAGTTCCCTGCACCAGGACGCTCTGGCACCAGGCTTGGATGGCCAAGATAAACTGGTGCGGAAACGCCGCTCCCAGATGCCCCAGGAGTGCCCAGTCTGCCACAAGATAATCCATGGGGCAGGCAAACTACCACGCCACATGAGGACCCATACCGGCGAAAAGCCCTTTGCCTGTGAGGTCTGCGGTGTTCGCTTCACCAGGTGAGCATTAAGTCGGGAAGGTGGGGGTGGAGGGGATACCATCTGAGTGGAGGGAGGCAGTTCTAGAGAGGTGAGAGCATTTGTAGGTTCCTGGAATTACAGGAGAGACCGGAAGAAAGCCAAAGAGGTGGGCATACAGAAGGCAGAGTGGATAATAGCAGGGCTAGTCAAGAGTATCCTGGGACAGTAATGGAGAAGAGTGGTAAGGGATGAGAGGCCAGGACTGGGGTGATGACAAGGATGAGACGGGGACCCATCCTGAATACTTCCCTTGCCCCCTCCACCTCTGCCTGTACCAGGAATGACAAGCTGAAGATCCACATGCGGAAGCACACAGGAGAGCGCCCCTATTCGTGCCCGCACTGCCCAGCCCGCTTCCTGCACAGCTACGACCTCAAGAACCACATGCACCTGCACACAGGGGACAGACCCTATGAGTGCCACCTGTGCCACAAGGCTTTCGCCAAGGAGGACCACCTGCAACGCCACCTCAAGGGCCAGAACTGCTTGGAAGTGCGCACCCGGAGGCGCCGCAAGGACGATGCACCACCACACTACCCACCACCCTCCACAGCCACCCCATCCCCTGCTGGCCTCGACCTCTCCAATGGCCACCTGGACACCTTCCGCCTCTCTTTGGCTCGATTCTGGGAGCAGTCAGCCCCCACAGGGCCCCCAGCCTCCACCCCAGGGCACCCTGATGACGACGAGGAAGAAGGGGCACCCACCACACCCCAGGCTGAAGGTGCCATGGAGTCCTCTTAAAGAGGAGTGAGTGGCCAAGCTGGAGCAGCACAAGGGCAGGGACACCCATGCCAAGCAGTGGGAGCATACAGGACAGACAGCTGGGGTCAGGGGCACTGAGCCTTGCTGGCGTCAGAATCAGCCCCTTCCCCCGCAGATCCCTCATTCCATTTCCAAGCTGAGAAGGTTTGGGGGCAGAGGCTCCCCAGATTGGGGTAATCCCCCAAGAAGTGATACATATGATATTATGTATATATTTACAGCTCTATTGTAAAGGTGGGATCCCTGTCCCCAGCTGCTCCTGGGGAGTAGAAGCAATAATGTATTTCTGATTTATGGGGTCCCACTTCGGCTATGCGGGTTTCTAGGGGGCGGGGGCTTGGGACCAAAGCCTTGCCCCGCTCCCATGCCCCTTTGGGGGTTTTGGCTGTGTAAGGGGGTGAAGGACTGCCCCTCCTTTCTGAGACCCCTCCTTCCTGGTTTCTGTTCCCTTTTCCTGGCAGTGAATTATGCAAAGGGGGGTGGCAAAGGAAGGGTAGGTGGGGGAAAGCAAGGTGGAAGCCTGAGAGAGTCGGGGGACTGGGCCTGTAAGGAAGGAGCCATCCCAGTCCCCCTCCGCCCAGCTCCAGCGCTGAGTCATGGGGTCCTGGAGCAGAAGGGGGCGGGGTGGCCTGATTGGCTCGCCCGCCCCTGGGGGCAGCGGGAGGGGCCCCGCCCAACTAGGGGAGCCGCTCGGCTCCTCTCCCCTCCCTTTCCCTCCCTCCCGCGTCCCGGGGCAGGGAATGTCTTGTTCCCGCCGCTCCCTCCCTGGGGCCAGAGGGCAGGGCGGGCCGGGCGGCGTCTTACCCTCTTCTCCTCCCCACCTCCTCCCCGCCCAGGTGCGAGCCGGAGCCGCCGCCACCGCTGCCGCCCCTGACTCACGCCGCCCCCGGGCTGGCGGGACGCAGGGTGTGGGACGGGGTGAGGGGTTGGGGGGGAGCCTTGCGGGTGACCTAGCGCCACCTGGCGGCCATGCCCTGCGCGGGCGAGCGCCCCCGGCGGCAGCTTCCAGCGAGCTGTCTTCACAAACCCTAGCCACCCTAGCTGGTGAGCGTGCGCCCCCTTGCCAAGGCACTGCGCTTGCAACTTGTTTGGCCGTTGGGAAAGTGGGCTGCGGTCCTGTGGAAAGGAGATCCCTTTCCCAGATCCTTGCCAGCCGGGTTTCCCAACGGGCAGAGAATGATCCCCTCACTCTTAGGATTGAATCCACCCACCCCCCTGTACATAACCTCGTCTGTTGGTCTTGTTGAAATCCAGTTTCAGATTTTTAACTACCCAATTCCGCTGGGATGGGGGATACCTGCCCCCCAACCCCTTCCTCGCTGGGTGCTGGACCCCCTTGCGGCCTGGGCTCTGCCTTGCACTATTTCCCCTCCTTGGCCTGGCGGCCCCTCCCCCTCCTTAAAAGGGGCAGGTTCAGGGGCCCGGTGCTCACCCTCCCTCCCGTATACCCCCATGCCCATTTGCACAGCTGCCCAGGTACCCCCAAAAGTGGGGAGGGGTCACAGGGAGGGGGTAACGGGACCAGTCCCTGTATCTATTTAAAAATTGATGATGTAATATATTGGGGTGGGAGGGGAGGTCGGGCGCCCTGGGCCTCATCTTAGCATTTCAGGTGATCGGGGGAGCCCAGGGCTGGGGAGACCTGGGGCCTAGCCTCAGAGAGTGGGGACAATATGGCCTCCCTTCTCCCTACTTGCGGCTTTCCCAGTCAGTGCCTTAGGGGGGGAGGCATTCCCCCCCTCTCCTGTTCCCTTCCCCTACCCATGCCCCCTCCACCTCGGGTGTAAGCGACAGGAAGAAATAATAATAATTTAAGATTCACACTTGTGTCCAGATCTGGTTCCTTTATTTTGGGGGCGGATGGGAGGGATCAGAAGGAGAGGGAGGTGAGAGAGGACCTGAGAGTTCTGAGACTGGGGCTGCTTTGGGAACAAAGCAGGTGGTCTGTGGGGCTCAGAGGGCGTGGGAGTACCGACAGTCTGATGGGCTTCAGGCAGGAGCTGCTGAGTGTGCTTCATCTGCTGAGGGCCCCTTCTCTTCATCCAGGTCACTAGGGAGGAGAGCAAGCAGGGCAGCGCTATCACCAGTGTTCTGTTTCACCTGCTTCCTGCCCCATCTGTTCAGATCCTGCTCCTGTTGTTCACCAGCCACTCCTGCACCCATGAGGCATACCAGCCCATGGCTTAGACGTCTGACTTAGGATGATGGTGAGGGACAGGGAGGCAGTGATTTGGCCAAGGCCACCTGACCAGCAAGGACGGAACCACTAGCAAGCACCCCTGCTCAAGGCTCAGTTATGCCCCTGCCCAACCAGCTTTTAACTTTCCTGGACCCTCTGGCACCTCTAAAAGAAAGCTTTGCCTCCCCTTCAACTTCTCAGCTCATCACGACCTCCGCTGCGCCATTGGCACTGGAATGTGCCCACGAGACAGTTTTCTTTGCATTCCACCCAAGTGGAGGCAGCTTAGCCTTCTCAAACCCAGCAGGCCCACAGTGTTTTCTGTAAAGCCCCTGGCTGTCACAGCAGCTCTGTCACTGACTCTGTGACAGGCAGGCCTCCCAGACACCTCAGTATGCATCCAGGATGCCAGCACTGGAATTTAGCTGTGTTTGTGATCCAGCAGGCTCATAGGAGGACCCATCCCACTCTCTGGACTTTCAATCTTTAACCTTGGCTTTAATGACCTGCACTTCTGCTCCGTCTCAGGCATCCTCCCCAGCCTTGGCCACTAACTAGATAGGTCCCAGAATTCTGCCTGGCTCTTGCCTACTCTCCGAGCTCTTCCTGTCCAACCAGCTCTCCTTCCTCACCACTGCCCCTGCCCTAGCATCTCACCAAGACTCAGCTCCTCACCTTCTCCAAAGTCAGTCATCTCAGACACTTACTGAAAACGTCCCAGTTCTTATCTGCCCTCAACCCTTGAATCCTATTCGTGGCCACCACATTTGTCAGAGAAACCACAAGACTGAGAACACAGGAGCAGTCATTTCAGGGTATGGTTTTCAAAATCACCTGGGCCTTTAACACTACCTGGAAATCCCTTACCTCCCAGTGGCCTTCTTTGCGTACTCCCCATAGCAGATCTTTCAGTCTTCACCACCCACTCCTTGAAACCTTTATTCCACTCTCAGCCACCCCTTTGCTCTCAGCAGGTGCCCTTGCCTCCTACTCCCCAGAGAAAAGCAAGGCCACCCAGTTGGAGCAGGCTCAACTCTGTGCAGAGGGACCTCCGCTCTCCACTCTAGTCTGGGCCAGCCCCGCCCCGTCTGAGGCCACAGTCACCCACCTGTCCTAAATCCCATCCCTTTCTCTTCGATGCTTGTTCTCTTTTCCACTTCCTAAGTGTCCAATCTCCCTGTCCTTAGGTACAGAAAATTTCTTTCTTTCTTTCTTTTTTTTTTTTCAGTACTGGGAATCGAATCAGGGATGGCAGTAGACATCCCCAGCCCCTTTTTTTTTTTTTTGCAGTGCTGGGGATTGAACCCAGAGCCTGTGCTTGCAAGGCAGGCACTTTACCAACTGAGCTATATCCCCAGCCCATCCCCAGCCCTTTTTGTTTTTTTGTTTTGAGGCAACATCTTGCCAAATTGCCAAGGCTGGCCTCAAACTTGCGATCTTCCTTCTTCAGTCTCCCAAGTAGCTGGGATTACAGGGGAGGGCCACCTTGCCCAGCAAGCATCCTATTTTTAACTACGACATTTATATTAAAGGAATCATTAAACTGGCAAATGTGAAGCAGGACGCACATACCCTATTTCTGAGTCCTTTCTCAGTCACCCTTCAGCCCATCATGATCTAATTTGGCTTCAGGTCAGTGGTGGAGCTTGCCTGGCTTGTGTGAGACCATGGGTTCGATGATCCCCAATCCCAGGGTGGGGGGATGGGAAATGTTCCCACCTGCCCACCAGGGATTTCTCAACCATAATTCAGTGGCCAGTCTTTATTCCTCACCCTCCTGGATCACCTCATGGCCTTTCATGTGCTTGGCTCTCCTGCTTTCTTGAGCACCTCCCCTCTGAGGTTTGTGACTGAGCTCTTTAGCATTCTGTCCCTGTCCCCTTCTCTCCAGCCACGCCTTCTGGATAATCTAACCATTCTCTCTCTTACAGTCTCTAAATCGACAACCCTAAAGGAGATACCTCCAGCCCAGAGACCTGTCCCTTTTCAGCTGTCTCCTGGGCGTCTCCAGCTGCATGCCCTACAGACACCTCACAGATCTCAAACTGGGCCAGTACTCTTTCTCCAGATCCTGTTTCCCTCCTGCCCTAACACCTGCCCTGTCCCAAGCTTAGATCCTGGTCATTCTCAGCACATTTGGTCCTTAGGCCATCACTAGCTTCTCCTGGACTGAGACAACCTCCTCCCCAGACTCTGCTCTGCCTAGCTTATGGTCTTAAAAGACAAATAGGAATACTTCCTTTTTCCACCTACTTTGTGTGTGTGTGTGTGTGTGTGTGTGTGTGTGTGTGCCAGGGATTGAATTCAGGGCTGCTTAATCACTGAGCCACATCCCCAGCCCTTTTTTGCATTTTATTTAGAGACAGGGTCTCCATGAGTTGCTTAGGGCCTCACTAAGTTGCTGAGTCTGGCTTTGAACTCAAGAGCCTCCTGCCTCAGCCTCCTGAGCCACTGGGATTATACACCAGACCCAATTTAAGATCTTCAAATGGCAAGTGAAGCCCTTATCCATGCCTCCACACCTCGTAGACTTCCAGCCTCATTCTCTGATGTCTGCAGCTAGACACACACACACACACACACACACACACACACACACACACTTCCCCCATGAAGCCTTTATTAATATATCCCTATTCCAATAGAATGTCTCTCCTTTATCAAGGAGCTGTCCAGGCTGTTGTCCCGCCCCACATGATGGTAACCCAGCAGGAGCAGGCACCCAGTGAACCTGAAGTCCTTCCTCTCCCCTCATCTCTGTCTCCAGCCCAACAGAGGTGCAGGCCCCCAGGGAGCCCTTTGTGAATGTGTCAGGACATGCTTAGGCTTCCAGTTCCTTCCGCTTCTGACTCACCTGGAATCAGAGCTGGACTCTGACAACAGGCTCCCGTCCAGCACCTCTTGGATCTGTTGCTGCACTATGGGCTTCTGCTCCAGGGCCCTTCTTCGGTCTGCAGCCAGCCACAGCCGAGGGCTCTCGTCGTCACTGGAGTCCCTGGAAAAGCCTCCCATCTCAGTGTCCCACAGGTATTCTGGGGGAAGGGTGAGGCTGGAGCCTTCAGACTCCAGCCTCCACAGACTCCAGTCCCACAGACTCCAGCCTTCCCCGTCACTGAAAGACTCACAGCTCCAAGTCCAGTTCCCCCTGGTAGGAGAGCGGGGATGCACACACTGAGCAGGTGTTGTTCAGAAGACGGAAGCACGTTCGGCAGTAGAGACCTGGAGGAGGCCAGGAGGGAAGGTGAACTTGAACTTGGTCCCCCAACCCCCTTGTTCCCTGATCCAGCACATGCTTCCCCTGTCCCACTCCTGAGGAACCATCCTTGTCACATGTACACACTATACAACTGCTGCAATGCCCACTGCATATGAATCCTGTTCGTACCCCAGGAATCAGGGTGAGTGTGGAGAAAATGAGCGACCCGAGGCTCTGGGTAAATGAGATCATGCAAGGTAATGAAGGGAGGGGCACACAACGTGAGGTAGGAGAGAAGTCCCTAAAAGAAGGACCATAGTTGATGTGTCATATGCAAATAAGGGAAGTCCCAGCTGGGAGTGGCACACCATCCAGGGGTCTCACCTCTACAGCCTGGGGTACCACAGTACACAAAGTTCTCCATGTCCCCTTCATCTTGGTACTGTCCACAGCCCAGGCAGCAGGCCTGATGCAGCTGAAATTGACTGACAAAAAGACTGAGGCACGGGAACCTGAGAAAAGGGGTCATGGACACTAGACTACCAGCTTAACTCTCCCCACACCACTACCAACCTCCAAGTGATAGGGAGGATTTCCTGCAGCCTAACCTTCATTCCTCCAGCTATAGCAGCAACTTCTCTATTGCCCTGTTCTTCCTCCCTTCACTACCCACTCCTCGAAATCCACATCCTTAATTCTGCTTCTTCAACCAAACCTCTTCCCACTTGGGGAGGACAGTGACCCATTCTGATCTCTGGCTCTTTTTCTGTTCACTCTCAGCACATCCCTATAGGGAAGCAGAGTGGGCTCACCGGATGGCCAGCACTTGGAGGACACTCATGTGGCCCTGATCAGCTGCCCGCCGCGTCACTGCTCGTTGCAGGGCAATCAACAGGTTAGTTCGGCGATTTAGAAGTATGGTGTAGAGGTAGATGATTCTTTCCTGATGGCGGAGGTCATGAATGGGATCCCATCTGATCCTGTTTCATCTGCTTAACATGCCCGCTGCACCCATTCCCACTCCCCATCTTTTCCTTTTGTCTGACTCCTCTGAATCTCTCTGGGCTTGGATCAAATGCCTCTTCCTCTGAGAAGCCTTCTGAACTTCTCCAGGTGGGTTACCTACTCTCCTCTGGATTTCCATACCTCCTTATTCATTTCTTAATAAAAGTTCTTTTTAAATTATAATGTCTTGTTAGAATCCTGTCTGGCCTGCCTTGACACTGAGCTCCCAACTGGTTCATCTTGCCATCCTCGTAGACCAACACAGTGACTGGCATAAGTAGATGCTCAGTAAATAATTAGTAAATGAGTAGACAAATGGCAGGATTCTGTTCAAATCTCAACATACCAACACTGTCCCTGTATCCCGTCAATTTTGTTTATTTGCTTTTGTTTTGTTTTCAGTACTAGGTATTGAACCCAGGGACTCTCTACCACTGAGACACATCCTCAGCCCTTTGATTTTTAAATCTTATTGTGACACAAGGTCTCGCTAAGTTCCTGAGGCTGGCCTTAAATTTTCAATCCTCCTACCTCAGCCTCCTGAGTAGCTGGGATTACAGGTATGTGCTGCTGCTCTGGTTGTTGTTTTGTTTCTGCAATACTGGGGTTTGAACTCAGGGGTACTCTACCACTGAGCTGCACCTACTGCCCTTTTTCTTTTTTATTGTGTGACAGGGTCCTGCTAAATCATCCAGGCTGGCCTCTAACTTGTTATCCTCCTTCCTCAGTCTCCCAAGTCACTGGGATCACAAGCATGCACCCCCACAGCCAGAGCTCCCCCATGGTTTTAACAAAACTTTGGAGGCAAGGTGTGTCTCAGGAAGCCCTGAGGCACCATCTCCCTCAGCTCCATCTGGGGTCCAGAGACCTCCAGTGCAGGTCGTTGGCTTTGGGGTTCAGCCAGAGGAAAGAGGGCCTGGACTGTTGGAGAACTCTGAGCTCCCAGCACCAAGACATGCAGCCACTAGCTTAGCACCCGGAGGGGGAAACAGGCACGAGCAGGGCTGTGGACCCCTCACCTGCTCCCGGGATGGATAGTAGGAGGCACAGATGACGCGCCGCAGCCGGCTGACATAGCTACCAAATAGGGTGACGAAGAAGCACAGGCCATATGCGGCACCTGGGAGCACAGCAGGCATGGATGCACTAGGTGCCAGCCACACTCCACCCTCCTGATCCCCAGCAGCTTGTGCCCTCTGCCCCCCAGGGTCCTTGGGTGTGGTGGGTACCAATGACTATATAACCAGTGGTGTCCGGTTCTGAGGGACGCAGGAGGCAGCGCCGGGACAGGATACTGATGTTGCCTTGTTGTAGGACATCAAATGCTGACACCAGGTCACGGTAAATACTCCCAGTATAGCCAGTCCCTTCCACGGTTATGGACACTAACACAGGGCCTGGCACAAAGGCACTGTGTAAGGGACACTCGTGGCGGTTGGCTGCTCGACGGTGTGGGAAAGAGCACATCTGTGAAACTGTGGAGCCGTGCAGAGCAGGTGTGACCTGAACCCTCAGCCAGGAGCCTTTTTTTTTTTTTTTCTCTAGTACTGGGAATCAATGCTGCCAGGGGTGCTTCACCACACCACTGAGCTACATTCCTAGACCTTTCTATCTCTTATGTTGAGTCAGTGTCTCGATAAGTTGCTGAGGCTGGCCTCCAACTTGCAATCTTCATGCCTCAGCCTCCTGAGTCCCTGGGATTACAGGCATGAGATACCCCCGCAGCAGGCACAGTCTCATTCAGTGGCCTAGCAGGCAATCAACACACACGGTCTCACGAACCACTTCAGTGACCCTGTGAATCAATTGCCTTTGTCATCCCGTTAATCAGCTGAAGCTTTGAGAGCTTAAGAAATTTGTGTGAAGCCACTGCCTGAAAAAGGACAGGGCTAGGATTTTTGTTTGTTTGGTTTGGTTTGGTTTGGTACTGGGGATTGAACCCAGGGGCACTCAGCCACTGAGCCACATCCCCAGCCCTATTTTGTATCTTATTTAGAGACAGGGTCTCACTGAGTTGCTTAGGGCCTCGTGAAGTTGCTGAGGCCGGCTTTGAACTCCCAATCCTCCTGTCTCAGCCTCCCAAGTGCTGGGATTACAGGCGTGTGCCACCGCGCCCGGCAGGGCTAGGATTTGAACCCAGTCCAGTCTGAGCTACAGCTTGTGTCTTTAGCTACTCTGTAATGTTATGAACTCAACCTGGATACAGGGGCAGAGGTTAGAACTGGAAGAGCATGAATGTGAGGGCCATGGCAACATCCAGGTTATCCCCCAGGACGGAAAGCAAGGAAGGGGAGAAGGTTCAGGAGGTTGGGGAGGACACAAGAACAGGAACACTGTGGTGGGTGGCAGCAGGAAGAGGTTCGGGCACTCACTGCGGGCCACGATCTCCCCCTGCAGCTGGTATCGAGCCAGGTCAAGCACCCAGAAGACAGAATAGTCCAGGAAGACCAGGAGCAGCACAAGGAGGAGGTGGCGAATGAGGTTGAGGATCTCCAGGATGTAAAAAATCCGCTCCCATCGGGACAGAAAGATGGAGCCTGGCAGTGGGGGTGGGGGGTGGGGGGTGGTCAGAGGAGCTCCCAGTTCTCCCACTTGCCAGACCCCAGATCCTGGGGAGCATTCCTCCCCTATTGAGCCCAAGTCTGTTTGCTCAGATGAAGGATGGAAAGGAAAGAGGCTGTGAGGACCAGGGCAAGAGACACCCTTCAGGGGCAGGGTCTCTGTGGCTAGAGGTGCAGGCCTGGCACTCCACAGGGACCCAGTGGCCCATCCAGTCTTAAAGATCCTCCCCTCCCCTGGCTCCCACCTCACAGGAAGGCTTCCTCTCTGTAGGAACCTTCTCACTTCCTGCTCTCACCCCAGAAAGTCTCCCAGCTTTCCTTCCCTCTCTCCACATCCTCCCCGCACTGGGCCATCCGGCCATCCTGACCTCCATGTGCTCCCAGAAGCATCCCCTTTCTTCTCTCTCGGTTTGCATTCTCCATAGTGACTACCTTTCCCTTTCAGACTGAGGGCTCCCCAAGGACAAGATTCTGTCCCTCTCAGCCTGAAATTAAACTCTGAGTTGTCTCTTCTCCCTTTGTTCCTGTCCCACACCCAGTCCAAGCCCTAATTGTGCCTGGGACTTAGGGTTAGGTTGTGGGGTTGGGGAAAGTCCTGGCCTCCCTCAGAGCCCCTTTTCTTTTGTCCTCAGGGCCTTCACCTGGCTGGATGTAGCAACTGGCCTCGTGAGCACTGAGCGGTAGCACTGTGGGCAGTCCGGCCATGGAGCGGACAGCCTCTATTCGCAGAAACTGGCTAGTGATATAGACATTGTCAAAATTGTCCCAGTTCAGGTAACAGTACCGATAAAACAGGGCTCTAGGGTTGAGGCACACATGAGGTCCCTCAGAACCCCTGACCAGATCCACCAGGCACCCCATCCCACCTGCCCCACAGGTTCAGCTGGTCCCACAGCCCAATAGCCCCTCACTGGAGGTAGAGAAGCAGCAGCAGCAGAGGCAGGGTGTAGCCCATCAGAGCCAGGACCTCCCGGGCACGAAGCAGCTTCATGCTGACAGCCTCCTGGAGGTCAAGAGCCACCTGGGACAGACTCCGAGAGGCATTGAGATCCACAGAGAAGTGGTGGGTGGCCGTCATGTTGAACTCAAACTCCTGTCGCACTCGGTTGATCATCTTCCTCACGGCTGGGGCCAGCAGGACCAGGGGAGATGTTAGCAGGGACAGTTGGGGGTGGGAGGCAGAGCTACATGGGGCAGATGGGGTGCTGTCACAGTCCAGGGCTCAAAGACCAGCCAGAACCTCCAGGGCTTCGACCTCAAGGGGGATGAAGCCTCTGCTCTTGTGTGCTCAGCCTCCTGCCTTACACTGGCACATGACAGTCAGCTCCATGACCAATAATCTCCATGATCCGAGCGTGGGGGCAGGTGGCCCTGATCCTGTGCCCATCCCCTGCTCTAACATCCTCCCCTTCCCTGGGCCTCAGTTTCCCAATCTGGGCAGCATGGACAGTGGCCTGGGTAATCCCTTGAGGGTCTTTTCTGCTCTTGCATTTCCGCTTACTAACTGGGAGGTGGGACTGGAAGTGGCGCCACCTGGTTGAGGAGGGGGTCACTCACGGATGCCGATGGTCTTGCGCAAGAAGGGCTGGATGTAGTTGGGGATGATGCAGAACACCTGGACCACTGAGAGTCGGACATTGCTGAGCATCAAGAGGCGGGGCAGAGACACAGCCTGCCCCTCCCGCCTTCAAGGACCCTCTTCTCACTGGGCCTTTTGGACTTCCTGCTTTACTAATTAGTCTCCACATTTGTTCAAAACCTTTAGCCTCGCCCTGTTGTCCCTTCCCCTAATGTTGGTCTCATATCAAGCCCAGCATCCTTCTTTTTTATTTATTTATTTTTTGTCCAGGGATTGAACCCAGGGATGCTTAACCACTGAGCCACATTCCCAGCCCATTTTGATATTTTATTTAGAGACGGGGTCTCACTTAGTTGCTTAGGGACTCGCAATTGCTGAGGCCAGCTTTGAACTTGAGGTCCTCCTGCCTCAGCCTCTCAGCCACTGGGATTATAGCCACTGCACCCAGCATCGCCCAGCATCCTGTTTGGCTCCAAATTTGTTGCTCCCTACTGTTCATCCCGGGCCACCCTGTGCTGGACCCTCAGGTTCGCACTCCTCCCCACTCCATGTCTGCCCTCCCCTCCGGTGAGCTCCTGGTTCTCTCACAGCTGGCAAGTCCACAGAGCACCAGTTTGAAGGGCACGAGCACGTAACACAGTTGGTAGGCTCGCGGTGTGACCTTCATGCAGCTGTCCTTGGCATCGTCAAAAACCCGGGCGCACTTCTGGTAAGGGTTGCCCAGCTCTGAGTTGCACACGTCCCCGATGTGTAGGAGCCAATACCACACATTCCGTAAGGCCCTGGCTGGGGACAGTTGTGGGGCTGGTACCCAGAGCGGAAGTCTCGCAGTTTCTTCTAAGGGATTTGGGGGACAAGCAACCAACCGGCACCCAAAACTAGAGAGGCCTATGTTCAGGGGCCTGGCTGTGCTGTGTCCAGTAAGTACAAGCCAGCACCCAGGGGGACCCAAGCAGGTCTGGACAGGACTGAGGGGGAAGAGTCTGGGTGCACTTTGACCTCCAAAAACAGGTATGCTAATGTGCTCACCTACGTGTTTCACGCCATCCATGATTGACCGAAAAAACTTGCGGACCCGGTCAGCCACCAATTTGGCCCTCTGGGCCAAAGCTTTAATCTTGCTCAGGGCACCTGAGGGACAAAGGACAGGAGCACTGTGGGGCCACCTCCTCCTCTGGGGGCTGGTTCTCGCCATTGCCCTGGGGTAGGGAGTAGAGAGGGGGCTGTGAGCCCCGAGGAACCTGCATGTTGGGCTCTGGGAGAGTTCAACCAGCAGTGCAGGAGGCTGATGGCAAGGACAAGAGGGTATGGCTGGGCCCAGAAGTCCCTTTCCAGGCCCAGGTGCTTTGAGGTTAGAATGTCATGTCAACAGAGAGGAATGAGACCAAAGGACTCAAAATGAGGAGGACATGGGGGCCAATGGGAGACGGGGCGGGGACTTACTGACAAGGGGCTGCTTGGCTCGCTCCAGCACTTCAGCTGTCTGGTTCAGGGCCAGCTCCGCACCACAGGCCACAGCCTCGCTGGCCCTGGTGAAGTTGCGCAGGGTGTTGGCACAAGGGCCCTGGAGCACCAACCCAAAGGCAGCCAACAACAGCAGTGTGTGTCCCTGTTCTGGGGAGAAGGCGGCATCACAGCCAGGGCCCCAACCCAGACACGGAAGCAGGTCCCTCACAGAAGGTTTCAGAAGACTTCCTCAGCCCCCCGCCCTGGGCCTTCCCCCTCCTCTGGGTGCCAGGCTCACTGGAGAAGGCCTGGGGAAGCATCAGGAAGACGGTGGTTCGGACCTGGCGGGAGAATCCCATGCCCAGGCTAAGGAAGGCAGCCAAAGTGACAGTCCCCACCAGGCAGCCCCAGGGACTGTGCCCCTCCACCAGGAGCTCCAGAAGCCCATAGGCTGTGGCCAAGGACAAGCCCAGGGTAAAGCCCCCTATGCTGCGGACCATGGCCCTCGCCATGCTAGGTTCCTCTCCCCCCAAAGGCAACACGACATCCTCCGTGACTTTGGGCATGGCTGCTTGTCTCCAGAGATGCCTTCTGGGGTTCTGTGGTCCTGGGATTCCACACCTATTCTAAGGTTCTGGAGGGCTTGTGTCTCGGAATCCCTTACCCAGTTCCAAGGACAGGCAAGGGGATGGGAGGGCTCTAATCTCCTTACCCACATCTTGGAGTGAGGGAATTAAAATACACAGACCTCAGACGTAGGCTGTGACGGAGGGAGAGGAGGCAGGAGTCCTCTCCCTTCTCTCACAAGAAGTCCAAGGAAATCCCTAAAGAGACTTCTGAGGCAAGAGGGGTTTCACCAGAACAGACTTATGAATGTCAAACGCCATGAGAATGGAGCAAAAGAGCAAAGGAAACCACCCCATACCAGTGAGATGGTCACCAGACCTCACACTCTTTCCCAGCCTCACCTCATCCCATCTCTCCCCCAGTGATTCCTCCATCTCTCCACCACCTTGGGTCCCCCAGCCTCCACCTCTCTCATCCAGTGCCCGTGTCCAGCCCAGCCCTTTCCTTCTCTCCTTTAGTTCTGCCCCACTTCTCTAGGGTCCCTAAGGTCCCATTGCCATCCTCCAGGTCTGCCAGCCTCTCTCCCTACAAGTCTCTCACCCTAGTGAGCCCTGTCCAGGTCAGAAGAGGGAGCTGTGAGCTGAACTGTCCCACTTCTCAGCTGTGCAGAGGCTCCTGAGCTGGGGGCTGCCCGACTCCTGTAACCAGTTCTTATGGCGCCAGCCAGGCGAGTTTCCTGTCACTGCTTTCCTGTTGGGAGCAGGCACTGGTGGGCTCCTGGCCATAGGTGAGTATAGAAGCAGAAGGTCAGGGGTGGAGAGGAGCTAGACCCGGACCAGGATCCACCAATTGACCTTTCACTTGACCCCGTGGTTAGGTCTCTTTCAGCTCCTGGTGAATCCCATGAACATATACGAAGAGCAGAAGATGGTGGCGTTGTACGGCTTGGTGGGTTAGTGCTGACTGAGGGCCAGGGGCACTTGCAGCCACCCAGTCTTGGGTGCCAAGGAGGAGTCGGAGCTTAGTTCCTCCATGCCTTTGACCTTCTCTTGGGCTTTGCGGGGAGGTCGGGGGGGAAGAGACTCAACCTAAGAAGGCACTGTCCTGGGCCTTAGCAAGTCCCCACAACTGGAGGGACTCCCAGCTGTCCACATGCTGTTGTCCAAATCCAACTATCCCTCATCACCCTCATCTCTCCTGACCATCCTAACCTTTCCTTCTTCTTCTGAGAAGATGAGCTCATTCAGCACTCACCGAGTACCTGCAGAGGATGTCTCTGCAGACAAATGTGACAAGCACTAACTCTTTTGGAGTTTACATTCAAGTGGAGAGAGTTAGACAATAAGGGGCAATAAATAAGGAAGAGCACTTCTGAGGGTTGGGGGTGGAGTTTAGTGGTAGAGTGCTCGCCTAGCATGTGTGACACCCTGGGTTCAGTCCCCAGGATTGCAAAAAGAAAAGGAAGGCAGGAAGGAAGGAAGGAAGGAAGGAAGGAAGGAAGGAAGGAAGGAAGGAGGGAAGGAGAGGGACGGAGGGAGGGAGGGACGGAGGGAGGGAGGAAGGAAGGAAGGAAGGAAGGAAAGGGATGGAGGGAGGGAGGAAGGGAGGAAAGAGAGGGAGGGAGGAGGGAAGGAAGGAGAAAAAAGAATTTCTGATGGTGAAAAGTGTAAAATGGGGAATGTGACAAAAAGGGGCTGAGGAGCAGTTAGGGAAGACTTGTCAGAGAAGGTGACCCCCCACACACCAGTGGTGTAGGGATGCAGAGCATCAGGAGCTCTAGGCCAGCACTCTACCACTGAGCTACACCCCCAGCCCCTGAATATGACATTTGAATGTTGGGCTACAAGAAAAGAACACCCACCTAAAAGTGGTTTAACCATAGAGAAAGCTTATTATCTCACATAACAAAAAGTTTCAAGGTAGGGTGGTTTTGGAATTTGGATAATTAAACAGTTCAGTAACCCCATCAAAGAGCCAGGTTCTCGGGCTGGGGATGTAGCTCAGGGGTAGAATGCTGGCCTAGCATGCATCAAGGCCCTGGTTTCAATCCCCAGTACCACAAACAACAACAGAAACAGACCCAGGTTCCTTCTCTCTTTTCTCTACGATCGTTAGTCCATCAATCACTTCTCTTCAGGTCACAAAATGGCTGCAGCAATTCCAGGCATCACATTGTCATACAAAATGTCAAAGACCAGAATAGAGGAAGGAGCTTCCCTGGCTCATACCACTTTTTAGGAAGAAGGAAAACTTCCCTTTAATTTCTCCAGAAGGCTTTCTCTCACATCTCTTTGGTCAGTACAAGGGACACTCTTCCTGAACCTATCCTAGGCAAGAGGAATGGAGTTAGCAGTGCCACCAACTTATTAGAAGAATAAACTAGAGTCTTTGGCCAGAAGGCCAAGACCACAGAACAAACTGCCTTGTGTGTGTGTGTGTGTGTGTGTGTGTGTGTGTGGTGATATAGGAGATGGGTAATAGATATAGGAGATGGGTAATATCTGAAAATAGGTGCAGATCTTTGTTTTTTAATTTAAATCCCCTGAGAATTCCCTGGAGACTGAACCCAGGGGTGCTTAACCACTGGGCCACATCTCGAGCCCTTTTTATTTTTTTTATTTTGAGACAGTGTCTCACTAAGCTGTTTACAGCCTCACTAAGTTGCTGAGGCTGGCCTCCAATTTGCCATCCTCCTACCTCAGCCTTCAGCCTTCCAAGTCACTGGATTACAGTTTTGCCCCACTGTGCTGGGCAAAAACTCTCTGACCACTGCATTCATACATGTTTTTTTTTGTTGTTTTTTGGTTTTTTTTGCAGTGCTGGGGATTGAACTCAGGGCCTTGTGCTTGCAAGGCAAGCACTTTACCAACTGAGCTATATCCCCAGCCCCAATACATACAATACATACATGTTCTGTTAATAACCTTTCCCATAGACCCTTAGCTTTCTAGTTACTTTCCTGGGGAAGACCCCGCCCTGCTTCAATACTTACGCTTTAGGGATTAAACAGTCCAATCTTCTCTCCATCAGGATTTCAATGTCACATCCATTCTCCAGCATCTTCCCTCCTCCCTGGCCCTCCCACCCCCCCACCCCCATCCCCACCCCCACCCCCATCCCCCCACCCCCACCCTGCTGCCTGATCCCCGCTGGGGGTTGGGACCTGCTCTTTCACTTTTTTCTCCACTTCCTTCCTTTTCTAGTTCTTCTGATGTCAGAAAGGGGATTAGAAGAATGAGAGGAAAAGGGACAAAAGTCTTAAGTCACCAATGCTGATACAATTCCACCACCAGGGCCCTCTGTGTGGGGACAGCCCCCAGCTTCTCAGGGGCCCATTTACGGCCTTTTAGGAGGCCCTGTGTGCAGCTCAGCAGGTCCAGTTTCCGGCAGAGGGCAGTTCTGTTTGGATAACCTCCAAGGAAGCCCCCTTGGCTTCTGCGCCCACCCCCACTCTTCCTTTGGGGCCCCTCCCCCAGCAGGCTGCCGCCTGCTTATAGAGCCACACAGGCTGCTCCAGGCCTGCCCTCTTCCAGAGTGTCCCCTTGTCTTGGAGGAAACACACACCATCTTGCCTGCCAAACTGAGACAGCAGGGTACCTTGTGGCTGCCCTCCTCCTTGCCCTCAGAAGAAAGTACTGGGCTCCACGTTCATGCCCACCGCCTGGGGCAGACCTGCAGTGGGCAGACCTGCAGTGTTCTCGCTGGCAGCGAGCTTCCATAGCTCTGCAGGAGGCCAGCCTGGGAGGCTTGAGGCAGGTTCGCCTTCCTGCAGCGCAGTCCCTGGAGGGTCTTGGACTTCTAGCATCTCTCACTTGACAAGTGACACCCATTCTCTCCACAGATGATTCCTGCCAGTGCCAACCACTTTGCTCCACTTCCAGAAAATTCACATTTCTGGTCCTTTTATATAAACTTGTTGGTATAGATGAAAGACTAGTCTTGCTCTTTTTTTTTTTTTTTTTTGGTACTAGGGATTGAACTCAGGGGCACTCAACTACTGAGCCACATCCCCAGTCCTTCTTTATGTTTTATTTAGAGACAGGGTCTCACTGAGTTGTTTAGGGCCTCACTAAATTGCTGAGGCTGGCTTTGAACTTGCAATCCTCCTGTTTAGCCTCCCAAGCTACTGGGATTACTGGCGTTCACCACTGCACCCTGCCTTAGTTTTGCTCTTCTGATTTTTTTTGTTTTTGTTTTTTGGGGGTCTTTTTGCGTTGCTGGGGATTGAACCCAGAGCCTTGTGAGGCAAGCACTTTACCAGATGAGCTATGTCCCCAGCCCAGTTTTGCTCTTTTGATAAACCTGAAGAAGATACCAAAAAGCTCCGTGGGGCTTTTTTAAAACATAGGGCAACTATTTGTCAACTATTGTCCTCAGCTGGCGTCTTTGGCCAGAAGGCCAAGAGCATAGAAGGAGTCCCTTTCAATGTCCTGTAATACCACGATTGGTTTAGACAGGTCCAGACTTACCCCCCAGGGGCCAGGGCAGGACCAGGCTGCTGCTCTTGAACAAAACCCAAGTTGTGTTAGCAAGAGAGAAAGCAGAAAAAAAGTGCTGGGTGGCACCCGACAGGGTTTGCCACGAACCTGTATGACTGGGTGGGGCCAGCCACGTGAGGAGCAAGGGAGGAGTGCTGCTGGCAAGGGAGCAGCGAGGGCAAAGACCCGAGAGGAGGAATGGCAGCCAGGTGGGCGGACGTGGTGGGTGAAGGCTGAGTAGCATGAGATCACTTCCGAAGGTGGGCAGGGGCCAGATTACAGGACCTATGGGCCTTCCTTGTCAAAGGAGTTTGGATTTTACCCACCAAGAATGGTAGAGAATCACTGAATGGTTCAAGGCTGAGAAGAGTTATGATCCCATTAATGCTTTTTCACAGGATCATTCTAGAAGAGCTTTGTGAAATTGAAGTGTAAAGTACCAAGAGAGGAAAGAGGAAGACTAGTTAGAAGGTTCCAGTTCAGGGTCTGGGGCAGGCAGCTCAGTGGTTGAGCACTTGGTCTGGGAAGTACCAGGTCCTGGGTTTGATCCCCAGCTCTGTAATGACAATGAAGTTTCTAGTGCCCGTGAGACATGATGGGGCCCCTAAGAGGACAGTGGAGATGAAACGAAATCTAAGAGGTTGGGATTTGCTTTGACCATCATTGAGCAAACACTCCCAACGACACAGGAACCTTCTAGTTTCCTTGACCAACATATGCTGTGCCTTTGGCCTGGAATGTCATCTGGGCCTCCTAACAACACTTACTCATCTCCCAGGCCCAGCTGACACATGTCTCCTTTGTCCGGCCTTCCCAGCCCCACCCCTCCCTGCAGAAATGCCCACGCCCTCCTTGGCTCCACAGCTCTCCTGGTGCACTAAGCACATAGCGTGGTAGTCATTTGTTTACTTGCCCGTCGTCTCCCTCCCTGGGTTACGAGCTTCGGGGAGCTCACTGTCTCCCCAGGAGACCACAGCGAGACGCATGTGAAACTGCTGAAACCTACCCAGGAAGGGTAGGCTACAGGCAGAAGGGCTACGTGAGGGCAGAGGCCGAGCGCTGTAGATGTCAAGGTGGGCTCAGCTCTCTCTTCTGACCACTCTGAGCACCAGTGCCTGCTTCCAGAATTTTCCTCTCACCTTCTCTGCTCCTCCATCACTTTGAGTGAGTGTGAATCCAGACCAGAAATGAGAAGTGTCGTTTCACTTCCCTGACACAACCAGGCACACTCGTATACACACGCAAGTCAGTCAGCCATGGTGACTTTTCCGTCTCTAGCCGTCTCTCTCTGCCCTTCCAGAGTCGGGCACACAGTTGAACTCTGTAAATGGCTGTTGAATGAACGAGTGGCCCAGAAGGTCCATCAGAGTCCGTGTAAATGGGGGCCAGGGCGGTCTCAGAGGGACAGGTGGGGCTCTGGTAAACATGGCAGGTGAGGGAGTTTCCTCACTTTGCCTCAACATCCCCTGGGCTCTCCTGACAGGTTTGGGAGCCATAGGCTGGGGGACCTCCCCGCACATCCGCTGTGCCAGCCTCCTGCTCGTACCCAAGATGCTGGGCAAAGAGGGCAGGCTGTTTGTCCTAGGATATGCCTTGGCGGCTATCTATGCAGGTGAGTGGGTGTTGCTGAGTGCCAGTTAGTGACACTGGGTGGCACATCCGATCGGTGGGGGGACCAGGCCTGGTGAAAGAGAAAACATGGGGAGGGCGGTTCTAATCTGAGCTGTTCCAACTCACCGTCTGTCCCTAAAAGAGCTCCTCTCCACCTCTGGGCCTCCTTAGTTTACACAGGCGAAAAAGTCAAGGGTTGAACAAGAAGACTGGTCACAGGCTTCGTGACCCCATCACTGCCCAGTTCTAGAAGGTGATCGCTACATGAAGAGAAGTAGCTAGGGATGGGTTTGAGAGAGTACTGGCCCTACAGGGAAGTAACCAACTGGGCCTCTTCCTCCAGGGCCAGTGGCCAATCTGCAGCACAACCTCAATGAAGTGATCGCATCTCTGGGCTGCACCGTGGAGCAACAGATCAACAACACCCGCGCGGCCTGGCGCATATCCACAGCCCCCTTGCGGGCAGTATTCAAGGACTTACTGGTCAGGACTTGGCTCAGGCAGGGCCGGCCAAGTTAACTTGAACTGGGAGCTGTGATCCCCAGTTTGCACTTTCCTAGTGGTGATACAGCTGGTTTCTGGTTTGGGGGTTTCTTTTTTTTTTTTTTTTGTTTTCAGAACTGTCCCCAAACATTGCAGAATATGCCTAGTCCTGCTGGGTACAGTGGTGCATACCTGTAATCCCAGAGACTCAGGAGGCTGAGGCAGGAGGATCACAAGTCTGAGGTTAACCTGGGCAACTTAGTGAGACCCTGTTTCAAAATAAAAAAATAAAAGGGTTGGGGATGTAGTTCAGTGGTTAAGCACCCCTGAGTTCAGTCCCCAGTACCATACACACACACACACACACAAAAATAAGCCCAGTCCTGGGGCACCAAATACCAGGAAAGCCCCTTCCACTTGTTAGAACATGCCCCACGTATATTTCCAAATGCCTGAGTGGGCGGTGCTCTGAGCAGTTGAACTAGAATGTTGGGAAATTGAGGGCCTTGGCCTTTGAAGACCAGGCATTAGGAATGGGAGGGCTGAGATGGGGGTCTTGCTGTTTTGAAGAGATGGAGGGCTGGGGAGATGGGGTCCAAGGGACTTGGAAGTTGGGGATATTCAGATGGCATAATGATCTGAGAGACTAGTGCTGAGGGGTGAAGTCCAAGGATCACTAAGGATCCGGAATGGGAAACCTGAGGAGGAGCTAGAGGACAAGAAGGTCAGTGGGCAGCTGGGGAGAGGGGAGGCCTCCCCAGCACTGTGAGTAGTGGGGGAGTTGAGGGGACAGACTGTGTGGTAGGCTAGCTCCCTGTAGGCCTGAGTTTGATTCGGGCGAGGATAGGTTGAGGAGCAGAAGCTCTAAACCTTATGCCTCCCGCTTTCCTTCCTCTAACCCCAGAGCAGCAAAGCATCACTAAAAGCGGAAACTAAGAACATCTCCGCCTCCTTTGAGGACCTGGATGCCCAGGTGAATAGTGAAACTGGCTTTGCTCCTGAGGATGCCACGGACTCTGAAGAAACAGCCCAAGGTTCCCGGACCCGTGGAGCCCCAAGCTCCAAATTCCAGCTTTCAACCCAGAAGATGTATGAGCTCAAGACCAAGCTGCGCTGCTCCTGTGAGGGAGTCCCTGGGAGCGCAGGGAGGGGCAGGCCACAGCACTGAGGTCCAGGTCAGGACATGGGGACCTCAGACATCGCCTCTTCTTTCCACAGATGTGGTGAACCAGGCCATCCTCAGTTGCCGTCGCTGGTTTGATCAAAAGCACAAACAGTGCATGCAACGAATCTCAGTCCCACTCTTCAACCACCTGCTCTGCCTGCCCATGAAGTTCAAGTTCTTCTGTGACATTGCCAAGGGTCAGCACAGTGGCGGCAGGGTGGGGAGCTGAGTCCTAGGGGACCAGGATAGGTGTGAGGCAGGAAAGCAATCACGTGGAGAGGGTGTAGACTGTGTGGACACAGCGGCCTCCAAGCACAACCATCTACTGACTGCTCTGTGACTCCAGGGAGTTACAGCCAAACTCTGCTTTGTCTCTTCATCTGAAATATGAACATAATAGTACTCACTGTTTTTAGGGTTTGTTTGTTTGTTTGGTACTGGGAATTGAACCCAGGGGCACTTAACCACTGAGCCACATGCCCAGCCCTATTTTGTATTTTATTTAGAGACAGGGTCCCACTGAGTTGCTTAGGGCCTCGCGAAGTTGCTGAGGCTGGCTTTGAACTTGCGATCCTCCTGCCTCAGCCTCCCAAGCTGCTGGGATTACAGGCGTGCACCACCACACCTGGCTTTTTTAGGGGTTTTGAGGATTTAAAGATATGATGCACTTGAAGCAGGTAACAGAGCTGACACAGAGGGGAATGTCCTATAAATGCTGGCTAGCATTATTAGTATTTGGCATGGTTAGGAACAGGTGAAAAAAATGGGACTGGAGGATCAGACCGTGTTCCTGGAAGGAAGAATCCAAGGACAGGGAAGAAGGGAAGAGTCAGTGTGGTAGAAAGTCATGCGCAGAGAGACTGAGGAAAAAAATCAGGCTGAAGAGGCTCATAGGAGGGCAGGTAGGCCAGCCAGGCCCAAGCCTGAAGGCCTTAAGAAAAGACACTAACTTGGTCCCACCATCCATTAGTGATGGAGGTTTGGTGTCGCAATCGCATCCCAGTGGAAGGCAACTTTGGACAGACCTATGACTCCCTCAACCAATCTATTCATGGCCTGGATAAGGAATTTTCAGCCAATATTGACATCAAGGTAGGAGGCAGGGACGTGGGTGAGTGTGTGGAGGGTGAACAGGGAGAGGGAGGACAGCATTAGAGAAGAAGAACAAGTGAGAGGCTCAAAGAAGAGGTGACGAGGGTGAGAGGGGGACAGAAGGGGAATGGTGACAGTATGCAGGGGGGGAGTACAAGGAGACTGTGGTGTGCATGGACCCGGCTTGGAGATGAAATGATCAGCCAGGTATGAGATGGTGTTGGCTAATACAGGTGCAGAGGAGCAAGACTGTCCTAAAGCATGGTGAGTAGATAAAGTGACAATTCCTGAAGGTCCCTGGAGACTCCTGGGGCATGTGTGGAAGAGGCTGGATACGGGCGTGGCCAGGCTAGAGTGAGCCGATTCTGCACGTGTACCCCCGCAGGAGGAGAAGCAGGCTGGGGTACTGGGCGCCAACCTAAGCTGGCAGCACGTGAGCACCGAGGTGCGGGACTATGTGCAACGGCAGGAAGCCCGGCTGGAGTGGGCCCTGGGGCTGCTGCACGTGCTGATGTCCTGCGCATTCCTGCTCGTCCTCCACTCGTGAGCTGCCCCTTCCCCCACTCTGGGTTGGAACCCCATCCTGAGGGAGGCTGTAAAGATGGAAGGACAGACCCCCTCACCACCTCTGAATCTCAATGCTATTTGCCTGGGATTTTGCCTTTTAATTAACTTGGGTTTGCTGTTTACAGAAAGTCAAAGGACATGTGGCATTTTTGTAAGAAGAAACATCACCCATGTTCCCACCATCTTAAAAGGGCAACAGTCTTCATTTATCTACCTCCTTCCAGCCTTTATCCCAACACTGACTTTTTTTCTTTAACATTTAGCTTTGACTTTTGATTTTTTTCGTGCCCTTCATATTCCCCTTGGCTCTGACTTTGTGCCATTTTTATCGTTTTATCGTGCCAATTTTGCTTTCATTCTCTCCTGCCTGCTGCGTTGGCAGCCACTTTCCCTCCATTTAGAACAAAGTCCTCAACCCCACCCAGCCTGGAGTCCAGCTGGGCTGCCCTGGGCCTCTCTATGCTCTGGTTTCCCTGTCGACTTCTGGACCCTCTGTTTCCTGTCTCCACCCCCAAAATGCCTGAGATGGGCAGAGGCTAGGCAAAGGTAGACCGTGGGGGCCCTTGCTCTCTGTCCCTGTTCATGAGGCTAGTGTGAAAGAAAGTGAGTGCTTATGTGTGTACTCAGGGTCTGTGGGAGAGGAAGGGTGAATGAGCCATATTCCTGACCTCAACACACTTGGTCTAGCTCTGGTGGTGAAGAGACACCCACAAGACAGAGATGTTTTTTGAGGGTCAAACTGGGAAGTGACTATTGGGACAGGTGTGAGACCTGAGGAGGTGCCTTGGAAGGACCATAATTGAGTTCCAAAAGGCAGCATGTAGGGAAGCCATGGAAAAGGATAGGAAGGGTGATACCCTATACAAAGATCTTGGTTATCTGTAGGGTACAGACCAGGGTGGAGGACTGGGACAAAGTAGGCATGACCAGAAGAGTCTGGAAAGCCCTGCAAAAAGGCCCTGAACTGGGGGTGGTTGCAAGATGGCAGACTGGAAGCAAGGAAGCCAGCCTGGATCAGAGGTGAGGGAGCCTGGCTGGGGGTGGAGCTGGCAGAGCAGAAAGTTGGCCTAAGATGGAGGGAGGAAGCAAAAATGCTCAGCAGGTCTCAGAGCTAGCTTGGGAATGGAAAGAAGAAAGCACAGAGTCTAAAGTCATTTCCAGGCTCTCTACCTGGGTGAGGTCATGCACTGAAGGGACAGAGGTGGTAGGAGGGCAGGCCTTGGCTCAGGAAGCCCCAGCACCGTAGCAGTAGGTCTCTCCACAAGGGGGCGCTCCTACTCTGCCTTTGCATTTACAGTTATTTCTAACAGGCAAAGATGTGGATTTTTACAGGGTCCCAGAACCAATAGCATTGGAATTTATGTTTCACACTTTACAGAGTTTATTCAAAGTACTTTTACAGTTTTCAACACATTTCCAACAATTAACATTTTCCCTTAGGAAACTGAAGCATTATGTGGGATTTGGGGAGATACATAGAGAGTAGCTACATATGCCCACTACAGAAATCAGGGGGAGCTAGGGAAGTCCAGGGGTGAGCCAAGGCAAAAGGAAATGGTAGCTTTGGATGAGCTTTGTTTGAGGTATTTTCAGGGAAACTCGCTATGGGCAAAGCTGAGAGGCAGGGACTTGGGAGGTGAATGTAGGAGTCTTAGTGTGCTGTGATCCCTGCAACCCAGAGGGGTTTCTTGTCTCTGTGCTTCTGCAGGGTATTCATCCTACAAGACGCACACCAGCCCCTGCCTTGCGCACACACCAACCTCTATCCCAGACAGGCTGCCCATGCCCTCTCAGAGCCCCACTCCTCCCCTCACCTCCACTGTGGCTCAGCAGCCATGTGGGTGGACATCTTTGTAACATACAGCTGGAAGGCAGAGCCAGAGCCTTCTTCCCTTGTCATGACCACCATTTAGCACAGAGCCTGGGACCTACAGGTACTCAAAGAACTCTGGTTGGTTGGTGGTCCAGTGTCTGTGCCTCCAGGAAACCCATGACTGGGAGTGGGAGAGGAACCCTGGAGCAGAAGATGGCACATCCCCAACCATCCACCTGCAGGGCCTTCTCCTACATGGATAGCTATAATGGAGACATTCGCTTTGACAACATCTATGTCAGCACCTACTTTTGTCAGATCGATGAGCGCCGAAGGAAGCTGGTGAGCAGGCAGAGCCCTTCCTTGTGGTGTGTCCTATATGGGTTTCAAGCTCCAAGTGGGCACAGGGCCCCCGGGATTCCTATGCGCACACTATTTTCCAGGGTAAACGGACTCTGCTGCCTCTCCACAAGGCTGAGGAAAAAACTGTCATCTTCCCCTGCAAGCCTACCATTCAAGCTGAAGAAATGAAAAATTTGGTGAGGACAGTGTGGGCACAGGCCTGGGGACACAACCACAGGCGTGCTGCTGAGGGTGGAAGGTGAAGGACTCCAGAGGGTGCTCCTCGCCAGGGCAGGTGGTGGCCCAGCTCTAGCCTGGGCTCCTTGCACAGGTAAGGGAGCTCCTGGGGACGCTGCCCATTCTGCTGCTGCTGCTGCTGCTGTGTGTGCTGGACTGGGCGCTCTACACCGTCTTTGACACCATCCGCCAGCACTCCTTCCAGCAGTACTCCTTCCGCAGTGAGCCCCAGCCCACCGGGGCTCTGCAGAGCCTCCCTGAGAACTCCCACCCCATGCAGCCACCCCACCCAAGTCACCTCCTCCTGCTTCTGCTCTGCTTCCTCCATGCCTCCTCGTCCTCCCGAGGTCAAATCTCAGGCCTGCAACCTGACAACTGTCACCATGGGCTTCAGTCAACTCTAGATTTTCAGTGGGAAAGGGTTAAGATTCCCTGAAGCCCTAAACCAGGCAAGGTGTCGCAGGCCTGTAATCCCAGGGATTCAGAAGGCTAACGCAGGAGGATCCCAAGTTCGAGGCCAGCCTGGGCAACTTAGCAAGCCTGTCTCAAAATAAAATAACAAGGGCTAAGGATGTAGTTCAGTGGTGGAGCACTCCTGGGCTCAACAAAACAAGAATTCTACATCTCCACTCCTCCCCCATCTCCAGTCCCCAGCCTATCTACCTCTCTTAACTCCCACTCTTTCCTGACTCCCTCACCTCCCATCCTGGCCTCAGGCAGTCATAAACTGGAGGTGAAGGTAGGAGGAGACTCCATGCTTGCCCGGCTTCTTCGGAAAACCATTGGGGCCCTGAACACCTCCTCAGACACAATGGTGGAATCAAACAACATGCGTGAGTGATGCTGGAAGTTTGGATCAGAGGAATTGAGGGCTGGAGGTGTTGCTGAAAGCTTGGTCTTTGTTCCCATGTCAATCCAATGGACTTTATTTATTTATATGCAATGCTGAGAATCGAACCCAGTGCCTCACACATGCTAGGCAAGTGCTCTACCACTGAGCCACAACCCCAGCCCACGAGGACACAATTTTGAGAAAAAGGAAAAAGGTTTACTGCTTTACTAGCAAAGGAGAAACACAGGAGACTCCTGTCCCAAAGGCTGTGATTCTGCCCATGAACCCCATGAATAGGCGGCTTTTAAAGAGGTGACTCAAAGGCTACATTCTCAGTTCTCAGTTGGAATTGTAATTCACTTGTTAATTTGGGAGACAGTCATTCCTGAGATCTTCTGGTACCATCCCCCAAATCTGGATTACTTCATTCCTATGGTGGGCGTGTACTCAAGGACAGATAACTCTGTTTAGGATGGGGAAGAAAGGTAATCCTGTTTCCCCTGAGATTAAGGAGGGGAAGAGATTAGGGAGGAGCAGGGAGGTGGCGCACACCTGTAATCCAAGTGATTTGGGAGGCTGAGCCAGGAGGATCACGAGTTCAAAGCCAGCCTCAGCAACTTAGCGAGGCCCTTAGCAATTCAGTGAGACCCTGTCTCTAAATAAAATACAAAATAGGGCTGGGGATGTGGCTCAGTGGCTGAGTGCCCCTGGGTTCAATCCCCAGTATCAAACAAACAAACAAACAAACAAACAAAAAACCCAAATTGCTGCTGGGCATGGTGGCACAAGCTTGTAATTCCATCAGCTCTGCAGGCTGAGACAGGAGAATCACAAGTTCAAATCCAACCTCAGCAAAAAGTGAGGCACAAAGCAACTCAGTGAGACCCTGTCTCTAAATAAAATACAGATTAGGGCTGGGGATGTGGTTCAGTGGTTGAGTGCCCCTGAGTTCAATCCCCTGTACCAAAAAAAGTAAAATAAAATAAAATAAAAAATAAGTTGTGGGGCTGGAGTTGTGGCTCAGTGGTAGAGCGCTCACCTAGCACATATGAGGTCCTGGGTTCGATCCTCAGCACCACATAAAAAGATAAAATAAAGGTATTGTGTCCACCTACAACCAAAAACATATTAAAAAAAAAAATAAGTTGCAGTGGCAGAGAAGCAAGGGCTATAACAAAGCATAAAGTGGACCACTGTTACAGAGGCAAGGGTCAGAAGATCCAAGTAAAGGGTTGAGGGACTGACTGGGCCTCAGGGGTGGAGAGATGGGACTGGCGTGCTTGAGCTTAAGGAATCAGAGCACCTCATCAGGAAGAGCTTGGGTCAGAAAAGACAAGTCTGGGGTCTAGCCTCTTAGTGCCAGAGGATCCCAGCTCTCTACAGTAGTGCTCCAACAGAACTTTCTGTCATGAAGTGGCTTCTAAGTGACATTTCTGCTCTGCAGAGAGAGGAGAACAGGGAAATCAAGTCCTGCCCTGCACCTCACAGGGGTAGGGAGTTCAACCTAGGAAGGCCTCATGTCCCTCTGCTGGCCTTGGACAGACTGCTGACAGGCCTTCCCATTTCCCAGCCTGCCTGCCCCAGCCTGTGTGCCTGGATGCCAGGGCCTACTGGAGGGCTTCACTACCCATTGGCGTGCTGGTGTGTCTCTGCCTAGCCCAGGCTTTCGGCTACCGGCTCCGGAGGGTCATCGCAGCCTTCTACTTCCCCAAGGTGTGACCCTCCCCAGACCTCTCCACCCCTACACACACACACACACACACACACACACACAAACAAATACACACAGCTCCCTAACAACTCCATTTCCCTCCTCCACGCTGTTATCATTGAACTCCTCTCCCTCTCTCTCTCTGCCCTAGCGAGAGAAGAAGCGGATCCTGTTCCTCTACAACGATCTACTGAGGAAGAGAGCAGCCTTCACCAGACTGAGGAGGGCTGCCATCATAAGGCGAGCACAGCAGCAGAGGGGGCCAGTAAGTCCATTCATGGGCACCCTGTGGCTGGTGCCTGGCCCTGAAAACTGGCAAAAGGGGCATCTCCCTTCAGCCCACTAAGCAACCACCACTGGCCCTAGGCCTACAGGAACTGAGCGACATGATGCATATTAAGGGCCCCCTGTCATCTAGTTCCTGGAGGTCAGAGCAGTGTCCATCTACAGACCCTAGGACTTATCCCAGTTTGAGATAATCAGTGGGCCATCAGGAAACAGGCAGAAAAGAAGATCAGAAGAGCTAGGTGCCCTCGTGCACACCGGTAATCCCAGTTACTCAGGAGGCTGAGGCAGGAGGATTGGAAGCTTGAGGCCAGCCTGGGCAACTTAGCAAGACCTACCTTGTCTCAAAATTAAAAAAACAATAAAGGGCTGAGGGGGTAGCTCAATGGTAGGGCACCCTTGGGTTTAATCCCCAGCATTGAAAAAAAAAAAGAAAAAGACCTGATACACTCTGGCAGAAGGAAAGCAAGAGGGATTCATCAGAAAGAGTGGGCCCAAGGCAAAGCTACAGGTTCTACTGAGGGGGCTACAACTAGTTCAATGCAGTTTAGAGAGGAAGGAGGTAGGTGAGTCAGGGATCAGGAAGGCCTCATGCAGGCACATGTGGTGCATGTACACAGCATGGAGTCTGGAGACCAGGTTCTAGTCCACATGCCCTTGTTAAGGAGGTGCGACCTAAGCTGGCCATGGTGGTGGCATGCCTATAATCCTAGCAACTCAGCAGGCTGAGGTAGGAGGATCACAAGTTTGAGGCCCATCTTGGCAAACTTAGCAAGACCCTCAGCAATTTAGTGAGACCTTGTCAAAAAATAAAAAGGGCCAGGGACTTGGCTCAGTGGTAAAGCATCCCTGGGTTCAATCCCTAGGGCCAAGAAAAAAAAGTTGTATGACCTTGGCCAACGTCCTCTCGGGCCTCATTTTCTTGCTCTGAAGAATGGGGAAGCCCTCTAACTAGAGATCAGAGTAGCTGTCAGAGACCAAAAGGTCTGGGTTTGAATCCTAGCTCTTTCCAGAATCAGTAATGACAATTGGGTGATCTGGAGCACCTTGTTTAACTGCTCTGCCTTGGTTCTTCCCTTCAGTGAAATGTGATTAACTATTCAATCCGGTTGTTGTTTTTTTGTTTTGTTTTTTGGTACCAGGCATTGAACCCAGGTGCTTAACCACTGAGCCACATCCCCAACCCTTTTTATATTTTGTCTAGAGACAGGGTCTCACTGAGTTGCTTAGGGCCTCACTAAGTTGCTGAGGCTGGATTTGAACTCATGATCCTTCTGCCTCAGCCTCCCAAGTGCTGGGATTACAGGCGTGCCCATCACACCCAGCCTCCATCTGGTTGTTGAAAGGATCAAATACATGGTTTTGGTATGAGAATAAGGTTCTATATGTGTTTGTTGTCATTGTCCACCTCTGGGCAAGTGAACAACTCTCCAAGTATCAATTGTCTCACCTGAAACAGAAATGATGATGATAAGAATGTCTGCCACATATGGTTTGTGTGTGAGAATGTACCATGCTGGGAATAGAACTCAGGGCCTCACACAAAGTATGTTCTATTTCTGAGCTACACCCTCAGCCTATATGGTTACTTTTTAAACTGAGTTAATTTACCTACAGTCTTTCAGTGCAGGGCCCAACATTAAACAGAACAATGAGGGGCAGCCATTATACAGTTAGCCTTAACAAAGTTCAAAAACTGAGAAAGTTTATAAACTTTTTCCTCCAGTGCTAAACCTCCCTATCCCTCATGACACACAACTGAGGCCAAATGAATGTCTGATGAAAAAATGAAAATACTGGGATTCCATGACCTGGTCCTAAAGTAAACTGGACATGAATGGGCAGATGGAAGTGTGAGGGGGCTGGGAAAGTAATTCAGTAATTCAGTGGTGAAGCAAGTGCCTAGCCTGCACAAGGTGCTGGGTTCCATTCCCAGCACAATGGATGTTGGGAGGGATATGTATTCTAAGCTAAGTGTAAAGACCAGGAGTCTAAGGGAATGCCAAGTGGTATGGGCTGGGTTAAGTGGTACAGAAATGGCAGTATTCAGGGAGGTGGAGCAGAAGCCAGAAAGGGACAGATTATGGAAACCTCTGAAGTCCAAGCCCAGGAGTTCTCCTTTAGTCTGGTAGGAGTGAAGCCCCTGATGTTTCTTGAGCAAAGAGTGACCTGCTAAAATGACCTATAGAGGATCCCTTGCAACGGTGAGGAAAAAGGGTGTGTGGGGGTAGGGAACCTAAAGATAACAAGGCTTGTCATCTGGAATCAGGGGACTTGGATCGGGCCAGGTTTGATTGACTGTCCTTATGCCTTTAGAAGAGTCATTTCATCTTTCTAGAGATTCACTTTTTTCCATCTGTCAAGTGGGGATAACAATAGTCTATCTACCTTAACCACCTCTCAGCCTCACCGTGAGAACAAAATAAGATGATTCACAAGTGCAAATAAATGATAGTTGTTGCTGATATATGCCTACGCAGAGCCTGGAGACTACAGCCTGCCAGCGTTGTTATCATGAAGCGGGGACCTACTTCTATAGCACCCTTGGCTTCTAGGGGCCATCTTTGCTCAACCCAGTTTCCTCCGACACTGTTAGTCCTTGGGACTTCAGACAGGGCTGTCCAGAGCCCCTGGCCATACCTTTTTATCTTCCTCTCACTTCCCGACTGGCACTAACCACTACCACTTCCTAACAGCGCCGCCACCTGGTGGACACCCTGCACCGTCGCTGCCCGCTCCTACGCCGCTGGCTGCGCCGGCGATGTGTAGTATGCCAAGCACCCGAGACTCCCGAGTCCTACGTGTGTCCAACGCCAGAATGCGAAGCCGTGTACTGCCGGTCGTGCTGGAACGACATGAAGGAGCGGTGCCCGGTCTGCACACCGCACGAGGAGCTCTCCTCCTCTGCTTATAGTGACAGCAACGATGACGCTATCTACGCGGAGTGAAGGGCATACAGCTAGCTTTCCGTCCACCTTCCGGTTTAATAAAACGTCTTGTACGCTTCTGCTGCCCGCGCTTCCCTGGGGTCTTGGATAGGGTGAGCTGGAAGCTGTCCAGTCGGGAGAGTTAGCCCTCTTGATTCCCACAGGACCGGGTCACAAAGCTGAAACGGGAAGGCTGCGAAACTCCCAAGGAGGGGTCCGGGCACCGGCCGAAGGAAGAGAAGGCGCGACGCCCAAGGAAGCAGAACCGGCTCGCCCAACAGCTGCTGGAAAGCCTCTCAGCCGAGTAGCGAGGGCGGAGCCGGCGCCGAGGGCGGGGCCCGGCTTCTTTAGGACCGCGCGAGACGGGGGCGGGGCCTTTCAAAGGGCGGGACCTAGTAGGGGCGGAGCCGGGCTCCGGGCCGGGTGGGAGGGGGCGAGGCGGGGCCTGGTGGCGGTGCGGCTCGCCTGGGTGCTGCGAGCAGACCCGGCCGCCGCGGTTCCTCCGCGTGCGGTCCCGCACCTGCTGCCCTCGCCGGGCCCGGGGCGCCGCTGCCATGCGGCTGGCGTTGCTCTGGGCCCTGGGGCTCCTGAGCGCAGGCAGCCCTTTGCCTTCCTGGCCACTCCCAAATATAGGTGAGTCCTCAACCAGGAACAGGTTGAGGGGCGGACTGGGAAGAGGTACAAGGAAATCCGGGGGCTTTGGGGTTCTGGGGTCAGCCAGAGAGCCCAGCCAGGGAGCGGCCTTCCTGGTTTGCTGTCCCGGGCCTAGGGCCCCATGACTTAGCGATGGAGGGCAGAGAGGAGGAGTGATGCTGGGGTTCCCCGCCCGGTCGTCCTTTGCGATGTCCCAGCAAACACTTTCAGACTCAGATACGAGGCACCGAGGGGCCGCCCAGTGCCCCCTCAGGGTCATGGAAAAAGGGTCGCTCCTCCCCAGGACTGACGTCTTCGCTTCTCTGGGGCCTAGCTGACAGTTCCACCCAGTGCCAGGATGCAGAATGGGCACGGTTCGTGGGGTTTAGTAAAGAGAATTCTTAGCAGCCCGTCATTCCAGGCCTGGGCTTCAGACACCGGTCACCCTGATGCTATTGCCACCAGAAGCCTGTCTGAGCGGGAGGGGCCCGGGAGGAGCCAGGAGAAGGGAGCCTTGGCCAGGAAAGAGGCTGGGACACCAACTCCTCCTTGGAACTTTCACTTCCCACTGCTGTCTTGGGCGGGGGGCCGAGAGGGCAGGCGGGGGTGGAGTGTCCGGAGGAGAGGGGGCCATTGGGAGGGGAGGATGCTGCCGGAGGAAGCGGAGGCTGTGGGGAGCGGGTGTGTCAGACTGGGCATGAGGGGTATTCAGGGAGGCGAGGGTGTTTGCACTGCTCACCCAGAAATGGGCGTTCCCGACATCTCCAATGTGAGGGAAGGGGAGGGCGAATGGGCATCCTGCCACAAGGCTTTGCCTAGTCCAAAGAGGGCGTTCCGGACAGCGGTGGTGTGTGTGGAAGGGGGCTATTGGGAAGGAGTGGGAACAGGGGAGGGTCCCTGGGAGAACCTAGGATTGGCCAGATGGGGACAAGGAGGGGCCACAGACTGGACAGACTAAACTTTCTCTGGGACTTGTGGATGGGTTGGTGGATGGGAAGCACTAAGTTGGAAAAAAAAAAACCCACACACACTATTTTAAGTTCCATCGTGCAGTGCAAGAGCCCTTCAGACATAGAAGGGCCTTGATGTGCTGGGCATCGTGGGTCTGAGGGCACCAGCCTCCCCAGCCCTGGTGAGGATTCCCTCAACTCTTTCTTGGAAAACCCTGCAGGTTTCATGGAGGAACAGCAGGTCAGACCAGAGAGGGCCCTGAGTGGGCCCTTGAAGCCCCAGATCCTTCAGGACAAGGCCCCTATTAGCCTAGCAGAGGTGCTTCAGGTGAGCTTCTCCTTCCCTCTAATAAATAAATACGCCCCCTCCCACCCCAGCATCATCAGGTGTCTCAAGACCAAAGCTTGGCTGAGGAGCCAGTAAGTGACCTCATTGTAGCAGGTCCATTGCAGGTCCACTGCCTCCCCCATCACACCCTAACACCTGGCTTCACTTATCTCCTTTCCCCCTTTATGTACATCTGTCTGCCTCAGCTCCGCCCAATGCATCCATCTCCAGGGAGAATTTCTGAAGCCAAACTTACTTATTTCGTCTCATGTTGTCAGTTTTCTCAGTGGGGGGATATGAAAAGGGTCAGGGCTTCACCAACCCCCCCTCCCCATTCTAAAGCTGAGTCAGAGGAAGGGCTGAGGCTTGTGCTGGGTCCTCTATGATGCTTCCTCTCTGGGCAGGAAGCCGAGAAGGGGCGGCTCAGATACCTTCCTTGACCTCCCCACACAACCCCCCAGAACAATGCCCCAGACCAGGCAGGGCTTCCTGGTCCCTCCCTTGGGATCCCCCACCACTAGTGACCTAATCATTGGTGCTCTCCTGAGGGCCTGAGGTTTTCTGGTTAGAGATGGTAGAAGTTGTGGGAAGGGCTAGGGACATGACATGTTTTCTGGTGCCCACAGACCAGTCTGTCTAAAGCCCTAAGGATCAAAGTGGAGCTGGATGGTGAAAGTCACATCCTGGAGCTGCTGCAAAATAGGTAAACTGGCAGGAATGATAATAATCACGCGGAACAACTTATACAGCCAGATACTAAGTGCCTGCATTCATGGATCCTCATAACAGCCCTGTAAGGTAGATTCTGCTATGTATTAGCGTCCTCATTTTACATATGAAGAAGTCAAATAACTTGCCTAAGATCACACAGCTAGTGCGTGTCAAAAACTAGATTGGGTTGGGCATGGTGGCACACACCTGTAATCCCAGAGGCTCAGGAGGCTGAGGCAGGAGCATCGCAAATTCAAAACTAGCCTCAGCAATTTAGCAAGGCCCCAAGCAACCCTGTCTCTAAATAAATATATAAAAAAGGGCTGGGTATATGTCTCAGTGGTTAATTGCCCCTGGATTTGATCCCTGGTACCAAAACAAACAAACAAACTAGATTGGAACCCAGAAAACATGACAGAATCAGAGGGCAAACCCATATACTCTGCTGCATTAGGGAAGGTGGGAAGGTTGGTGACATCGTGTGGCCCTTCAGTACCCGCTCTACTGCCTTAGGCCTCAGTTTGTCACTGTACCTAGGAGACAGCTTGGACAGTGCCATCATTTTTCTTCACTCCACAGGGATTTGGTCCCAGGTCGCCCGACCCTGGTGTGGTATCAGCCAGATGGCGCTCGGGTAGTCAGTGAGGGACATACTCTGGTGAGTCAGGTCCTCTTGTGCCCTATTTCTGGCCTGGATGAAGGAGGGAGGGAAGAACTGGAGGGTGGCAGCCTGGATATTTTTACTAGTAAGTTAAGACTTCTGGGTTCAAGTGCTGGTCCTCCTGTGAGTGGCACTAATGTGTCTCTGCTATAGGAGAACTGCTGCTATCAGGGCAGGGTACAAGGCCATGCCAACTCCTGGGTCTCCATGTGCGCCTGCTCCGGGCTCAGGTACAGTGGCTGGAGTCCGTGACAGTAAAGAAGGACACTAGGCCTGGAGCTGAAAGGTTCTCTGACTTCCTGTTTCTTTTCTTAGGGGTTTGGTGGTCTTGTCCCCAGAGAGAAGTTATGTCCTGGAGCTGGGGCCTGGAGACATTCAGGGTCCTCCCATTGTCTCCCGGATCCAAGACCTCCGCTTGCCAGGCCATGTCTGTGCCTTGAGCCAGAATGCACCTGTGCCCACTCATGCTCCACCAGGGCGCCCCCTGGGACAGCGCCATATTCGCCGGGTGAGGAGGAATGGCAGAAGAGTTGGACTTTGGTTATACCAGCCCCTCAGAGCTTTGTTCACAGTGACAGCAGCTCCTTCTGATGGATCCCTTTTCACATGCCAGGCACTTTGTGAACATTGCTTCATTTCCTCTTCCCAGCAACACTAGGAGGTAGCAAAAGCTCTATTTTAAATGAGGAAACTGGTTCAGAGGGGTTAGCTGACTTGCCCAAAGCCTTACCACTAAGAGAGGATACAGAAGCAGGTATTCAACTCAAAATCCTTGCTGGTCTTATGGTCCCATTTGCAGAGAGCACTCACTTAGATATAGAAAATACACAAGTTGGGGGCTGGGGATATAGCTCAGTTGGTAGAGTGCTTGCCTCACAAGCACAAGGCCATGGGTTCAATCCCCAGCACCGGGCAAAAAAAAAAAAAAAGAAAGAAAATACACAAGTTACCAACCAGAAAGCAATAAAAAATAGAACATGTCCTGACATGTTTACTTTATAGCGTTGCTGTGATGATTAAATGAATCTATCATCCATCTTCATATATATATAGCTTAGCACAGTGCTTGGCAAATGATATTACCATACTCTCAGTATTTATATAGTATTTATAGTGTTAGTATGTATGTATGTATTTATATGGTACTTAAGATTGAACTTAGGGACACTTTACCACTGAGCCACATCCCTAATGCTTTTTTTTGGGGGGGGGGGGACAGAATCTCCCTAAATTGCTTAGGGTCTCACTAAATTGCTGAGGTTGGCCTTGAACTTGCAATTCTCCTGCCTCAGCCTCCTGAGTAGCTGGGATTACAGGCATGTGCTACTGCATCTGGCTATTTATTATTTTTTAAATTTTGGAAAAAAACACTGAGTTGAGAGCTGGAAAAGCAGTACTATACTCCCATCTTCCTAATCTACTTCTTGGTCTGCCACTGGCAAGTCTCTGTCCTCTGTGGCTCTCTATGGTTCATCTGTAAAATGGGTTCTTTGCCCTCTTCTGTGAAACCACAAGGTGGGAGTGGACACAGCTTAGTCAGCCCTGGAGCTACCGGCAGATTGACCTGAGGCCCCCTCCTTTCTGTCCACAGCACAAGCGGGATGTGGTAACAGAGACCAAGATTGTTGAGCTGGTGATTGTGGCTGATCATTCAGAGGTGAGTCTGCTGGTCTGTTCAGTTTTCCCCTGCTGTCTGACCACCCTGCCATCTTTCACGGTAACTTCTCATCTTTTCACAGGTCAGGAGGTACCCCGACTTCCAGCGCCTGTTGAATCGCACACTGGATGTGGCCCTCATGCTAGACATGGTGAGTCCAGGGCTGGGCAGGAGCCCCACGGCCCCCTGACTGTGGCAACCTCTTTTCTGAACCTCAGTTCTCTTTCAGTTCTTCCAACCCCTGAATGTTCGGGTGGTACTAGTGGGTCTGGAGGCCTGGACCCAGCATGACCTAGTAGAGATGAGCCCAAACCCAGCTGTCACACTAGAGAACTTTCTCCACTGGCGCCGGGCAGACTTGCTGCCCCGACTGCCCCACGACAGTGCTCAACTAGTTACGTAAGTCCCTCACGCTCAGTCAGAGAGGCCTGTCTGTACCCTGTCCTGGCCAAATTCACACCCCTTCAACTTGATACCTCAGGCCCTGAAGCTCTGACCACCAGGGTCTCCATCTCTGACCTTTGACCTCTTGGTTCCGCAGTGATATTTCATTCTCTGGGCCCATGGTGGGCATGGCCATTCAGAACTCCATCTGTTCTCCTGACTTCTCAGGAGGTGTGAACATGGTGAGTTATTCGCAAGTCTCTTCTCCATTTTCAGGTTAGTTTCTCCCAAGTACAGAACCATTTATTCATTGAAACCCCCTACAAAGTTGGCCAATCTCAAAGTCATAGAGGATGCAGGTACTTGATGTGGCCTCTGCTTTTCAGGAAACCAACCCCTTACCTGTGGCCATTACTTCACTGTGTAGCCTGTGCCTATGAGGTCTTCCCATTTCTAGGGGGAAGGTCAGGGGGACAGCTGAGCCCCAAAGAACAGAGGTGATCTCCAGGGGGACGGAGCTGAGCTAGAACCAGTTTCCTGTCACCCATGCTGGACTTACCTCCTACTTCAGAAGAAATTAAGGAGGGAAACAGTGCCCACTGAGTGCCAAAGAGGCCCCACAGAGAGAGGACAAGAACAGTCAGGCCACTGTGTTAGAAGCCAGGCTGGGGCTGGACCTGGGGTATTCCCTCCCCAATGACAGGACCACTCCATAAGCATTCTGGGAGTCGCCTCCTCCATAGCCCATGAGTTGGGCCACAGCCTAGGCCTGGACCATGATTCACCTGGGAGCAGCTGCCCCTGTCCAGGTCCAGCCCCAGCAAAGAGCTGCATCATGGAGGCCTCCACTGAGTGAGTGGCCAGCAGGATGTGGAGGGGGAGGGGTGAGGCAGGGAGGGGTCCTCAGCCCCAACCTTCCTTGCTGCCCTCCCCAGCTTCCTGCCAGGCCTGAACTTCAGCAACTGCAGCCGACAGGCCCTGGAGAAAGCCCTCCTGGAGGGGATGGGCAGCTGCCTCTTTGAACGGCTGCCCAACCTGCCCCCTATGGCCCCTTTCTGCGGAAATAAGTTTGTGGACCCTGGCGAGCAGTGTGACTGTGGCTTCCCGGATGTGAGCCCCTCACCCAAAGCCTTGCCCACTCACTTCTGCACCCTCACTCTGGCTCCTTAGTCCTCGCCAAGCCTTCTGAGTTTCTCTGTGGTTCTGAAGGGACCACCCTGTCTGCAGGGACAGTACCTGGATTGCTGGGCTGTAGCTCTCACTGCTTGTGGCTTTGGGCAGCCTTCTGGGTGTGCTGTCTGGGAGGAGGCATGGGGGATAGGCTGTCAGGCCCAGCCTGCTCTGATGCTTGGTCCCCCTCTGTACCCTCACCTAGGACTGTACAGATCCCTGTTGTGATTACCTCACCTGCCAGCTGAGGTCAGGGGCACAGTGTGCATCTGATGGGCCCTGCTGTCAGAACTGCCAGGTAAATTGGGTGCAGTAGCACACGCCGATAATTCCAGCGACTCGGGAGGCTGAGGCAGGAGGATCATGAGTTCAAAGCCAGCTTCGGCAATTTAGTGAGGCCCTATACAACTTAGTGAGACCCTGTCTCAAAATAAAACGTAAAAAAAAAGCCCGGCGCGGTGGCGCATGCCTGTAATCCCAGCAGCTCAGGAGGCTGAGGCAGGAGGATCTTGAGTTCAAAGCTAGTCTCAGCGAGGGCAAGGCATTAAGCAACTCAGTGAGACCGTGTCTCTAAATAAAATACAAAATAGGGCTGGGGATGTGGCTCAGTGGTTAAGCACCTCTGGGTTTAATCTCCAGTACAAAAAAAAGAACCACCAGGTAGGCACAGACTCAACTGGCTACCCAGAGCTCACCAGCAGGGGACCAGAGTAAAAGGGTCATTCTGATGTCCAGGACTGAGTGAATTTGTCCAGTAGTTACACTGATGCTCACCCACCTTCCACAGCTGCGCCCAGCTGGCTGGCAGTGCCGTCCTACCAGAGGAGACTGTGACTTGCCCGAGTTCTGCCCAGGAGACAGCTCTCAGTGTCCCCCTGACATCAGCCTGGGGGATGGTGAGCCCTGTGCTGGTGGACAGGCTGTGTGTGTACGTGGGCGCTGTGCCTCCTATGCCCAGCAGTGCCAGTCACTCTGGGGACCTGGGGCCCAGCCTGCTGCACCACTTTGTCTCCAAAGAGCCAATACTCGGGGCGATGCTTTTGGGAACTGTGGGCGAAGCGCCAATGGCAGCTACATGCCCTGTACCCCTAGGTAAGTGGGGAAACCCGGCCCCTACTCTTGGTTTGTGGAAGCCTTCACTCTGCTTCCACTGACCCTGCTTGCTCTTCTCCCCACCCTCAGAGATGCCGTCTGTGGGCAGCTGCAGT